>RDPX01000002.1:2325568-2346599 GCA_003991215.1 Morbakka virulenta | reverse complement strand
TCGAAAAATTAAGCAAGTATAAAGACCTAGAAATAGAAATTCAAAAAATGTGGAACATCAAAACTAGAACAGTTCCGGTCATTGTGGGGGCACTAGGGATGGTTAAGAAGGGGACTCAAAAACATATAGAGAAAATACCTGGAAAGCATAGAGTACAAGATCTCCAGAAAATTGTCCTCACAGGCGCTGCTCATATTCTTCGAAAAGCATTGTCAATTTAATACCGCAAAAGTCATAAACATTTCTGATTTTGTTTTTTTCATACAACCTTTTTTACAAATTTTTTATACTTTTCATAGTTTGTAGTACTATGAAAATAATCTTTTAGTTCTCGTGCCAATGATGTTTATACTTCCTTGTCATAATTATTTTATTCTCTTTGTAATATGTCAATGGTCCCTTTTATGTTCATGTCATGTCCCATAGGACCTTTATCTGCCCCAGGTCACTGGGGTGACCCGGTAGGTAAATGTACTGAAACTCATACCTAAAGAAATGCTTCATAATAATAATAATAATAATAATAATAATAATAATAATAATAATAATAATAACAGTAATAATAACAAAAGAAATAGTTGGCTCTAATTGAGCAGTTGGTTTGTGACTTAGGAAAAAATGTAGTGCAGGCTACCAGAGCATCTAAATAGAAATCAGATATATATTATAAAATATAGGTACTTGTAATTAATCATCACAAATATATTTTTAGTCATCAATATCAATGACCTTTACGTTTTTATCATTTTGTGTTTCTTTGATTATTTCTTCTTTTGGTTCACCGTTAACACTACCAAAAAGCAAATCTACTTTGTTTCCATTGTAGTCATCATTATTTGAATGCATGGAAATTTATCCTGCGTGAATATATACTTTTGAGGGGGCTTCCAGACCCCCGTATAGACGAAGCAGAAGCTTCCTTAAGTTATTCCATTCCAAAATGAAGCACTACTACTATGATACAATGACACATGTAAAAGACCTAAATCGTTGTCCCAAATGTAATCTATCATTATGAAGGGTAATTTACAGAAAAATGTAATAAACCAATAACGTAAAAGGACCTAATCCTGAGATTTGCAAAGATAGCAAATACAATTAATCCTCAGATGTCCAGCCATGGTGACAGGTAACAATATTTTCCGGCTGCAACTGGAAAGTAATTCCCGCAGTCTCAATCAAATAAAGGATGGAGTACCTCAAGGCTCTGCTCTTGCACCAACCTTATTAAACAACTTCACTAACGAAACACCCCAAACACGACAATTCAAGTTTGGCTGTGTAGAACACCTAACAACATCCTACCAGTCCAGCAACAAATGAATTCAGTAATATATCAAAGCCAAATATTACAGTAGTTAAATATGGTTAGTCCAGAATAAAACACCTTTTTTCTTTTTCTTTCAAATATTATAAAACAATCAACAAGGAATCAAGATTTGTTATTCAATCTGCTGTGCCCAACAAAATAACTCCAAACGTTTGAGATTTAATTTTGTAGAAATAAGGGACAACCAGTTGAAAAGGGGGTAGTTTTTATTGGTAATCCACAGAATTTAGGCCTGGAACATCAAGCCTCCTTGAGCCATAAAGGAATGGCCTGTTTACCTGTAGCTCTTTGCAAATTACAACAAGCAAGAATAAAGAGTGAAGAGGATGAAAGGCATCTGGAATAATATATCTTTAAAGACAGGTATACACATTCCGAGATTTTAGTGTCAGTGTTAAGGGTTTCTAAAATTAGACTCTGCACTGGTCATTTCCCAGTTGGTTACACCTTTCAGTTTGAATATACAAGGAATGTATTTCACTTGGTTGACAAAAAATGTCCCTTTATACGAATGAATGTAAGCTTGTAATATAAAGATGGCAAAGAATTGAGCAAGACATAGAATTTATTTCTCGTACTTTCTATGGAAAAGAAGGAAAACATACCTACTACGGAAATTTATTTCAAGACATATTGTATCTTTAAACACAATATTGGGCTGGAAAGTTCCATAACTTTATTCATAGCTGTCTTTTAACTTTTTTGACCGTTTCTGGCAATGCTACCTATTTTTTGTTGAGATGTAATCGGAAAACTCTACATTTAAATTTTGTCTTAGTAATTACTCAAAAAACTGATTACTAGGTCAAATTCTTCTCTTCTTGACTGTGGCAAACAAATAGAAAAATTAGAAGCAAATATTCTATTGTATAAAAGGTTAAACAAGCTGTTACGCCAAAGAGATTCTATAAATGATGAACGGTAAAGGTACTAAATGTAGCCCTTTCACGGGGATACCATTTTTCACACTTTCCTCCTTTCCTATAAAAACGTAAAAGCAGTATGATACCCTATGCAGACGATAAATAATTTCTGTTGTGTTAAAAAGCACGTTATTATAATATTGTGAGTATATTTTCTTGTAACTATCTTTTTAGATCTTGTGCTTTATATATGTTTTTCTGTTGCCATGTAAGAAAAAGACTACTTATCAAATGAGATATAAAAAATTACATTTGAGTTTGCTTATGGAAAACTTTAATAGTTTTGCTCCAAGAGACTTCTTTTAGATACCAAAGCTAAGGTCACATTGGCAAATATGGCCCAGCTTCAGTAAAGAAAGTTCCTAAATGATGGTAGACCTAGCTCTGCCAATTAAATTTAACTGTTTTAGCTAGAACTTTCCACCCCATTCTCAGTTCAACAATACATGTTATACCCGAATCATATCTAGCATATTTGGGTACACACTTGCAATGCCTTTTTGGCTAAACTCGGTTAACACTTGTCTTCTTTCTATAAATACTCAGCAAAGGTTGTTTTATTTTATCGATAAATCTTACGAAAGAATTGCCTACGTACCTGAAACCACACGGCGCTTAACTGATCAATTCAATCAATGGCAATTTGTATTCAACAATCATTACCTATTCTTCGTAGACGAAAAGAATCTTTATATAATCATTAACCTCTTGCTTTCTTTTCTAATCACAAAACGTTTGTGTGTGTCTGAGGGAATGGAGGATGGGGTTTTCTTAATCCTGCTCTTGCCCTTTGTATTTACGACAAAACGAAGTTTACTGTTGTTTGCTCATTGCGGCATCTTTTTCTGTCGAATGCCAGCGAAAAAGCTTTTTACCGAAATGAAAATTAATTTAATTATGATATTCAGGTTTTGTACCACAAATTTGTGGATTAAAAAATATATCAACATTTTGCAATAATTTCACACTTTTTCAAACACTGTGATGTCAGTTGGAAAAAGTAATTGTTCAATAAATAAAAAGAAAAATACTCTATCCTAGTACCCAAAGTAGAGTTTGTCTACTTGTTATCACACATCTCCTACAAAAATGTGTAGTGACATGTTGTAATGATTACCTAATTACAAAAATCTAAAGTAGTTATTTTCAAAAGAGCCAGAGTTTGAAATTGTGTACTTTTCTGGAGTTCTGGCATATTGTGTCCTTACAGTTTAATGAGTCTACTTTCCGTAATTGTTTTTGTTTCTTTATATTATCTATTTTGATCATCTAAAAGCAGTAGTGCTTTTAATTGAGATTTCTTTGTTGGAGTAAAACGTTCAATTCAATTTTGTACTGTATCTTTATTGTACTGTAAAATTGTAAATAATTTTTCCTTTCACCTAGCAATTGATATATACATACATTCATACAAACATACAAACATACATACATACATACNAAACGTTCAATTCAATTTTGTACTGTATCTTTATTGTACTGTAAAATTGTAAATAATTTTTCCTTTCACCTAGCAATTGATATATACATACATTCATACAAACATACAAACATACATCCATACATACATGGTGATTGACCCATCTTGACAGATAATTGCCGTCTATGACTTCAACTGTTGTCAGTAAAATTCCTGTCTTTTCTTGCCTGACCTCTTAGGTGACTTGAGAGACCAGCTTCTGATCTGCAAGGCTTGAAACATAGGTGAAAGATAAATGAAGTAGCTTCCACTGGATTGATGGTATAACTTTGTGAAATTTGGTGTCATGCGTACATACATACATACATACATACATACATGCATACATACATAGACAAAGACATACCAGTTTTCTATAATACCAGTATTTATTAGTCTCGAGTTTCTGCAGTTAAACGATATTTTAATCCAAGCTAAACAAGAGAGGTTGCAGCTCTGTATCCGATCACGGATTAATCATTTGGGGTGTGACAGAATTCTGTTGTTCAGGTAATTTTTGTTGATGATATCATTTCAAGTTGCTTAAAAACATAAAGAGCTTTAAAGTCCTCAATCTCTCTCTCTTTCTCTGTTGTGCTTCACATCACGTATTGTGATTCTGCACTTCTCACAGTTATGGTAATATCATAAATGTTAGAATAAAGACTGAAAAAGGCAGGACAGATTTCCCGCCATGTGGATTCGTCATTTCCATAACCGTCACGTCCTCAATACTAAATCCTTTACAAATTGTTTTGTTTTTCATCAGTAATGGCGCTAGGTTTCGGAATTTATTCTTTGCAAACTATAACACAAAAGACGTTATTGCCACGTAATTATCGTTGTAAACGTTTTCAAAATTTGCATCTTTTTTTCAACCCGAAGTAGACTTATTATTTTCAAGTATCAAATACTTAGTTTTCATCTTTGTTACCATAATTATATTGAATCCCCTAATTGTTTATTTCTATTACAATTATATTTTTTCTGAATCCCTGACCTTTGACAGTCTTCTAAAAGGACAAAAACATGTTTGGGTTAGAGCAATCGACATCTTTTTTTGAATTCTGACTGAATTGCCATTGTTTACTAAATAAAAAGACATTGAAAATTCAAATCTATCATTGATCTCTTAAAAAATAACACTCAAAAACCTCGAAGTAACCCTGGAAACTGATGTATCAGTTGATTGGTTAAGTATAAACAAAAGTCGCAAAATGTTATCCATCTTATAATACCTTTCTTATAACATCTGAGGATTTGATAACAATTTAGGATACAATATTTTCAGAAGAACTAGAAAAAATATATTGTGGAATGAAGTGGAATACTATGGACATAATATATAACGTCAATATTTGTTGTTGAGTATACTTACGTTTTTGTTCATAATCATAACATTTTTTATGTTTGAAAGAGAAAATAGATTGTTTATACAAATCACGTCAATGGTTGAACTGTTAAATTAATAACAAAAGTTCTGAACATCCTCAGGGTGAGGGTTCTGCTTCTGTATTCATCGCAGGTGTTCAGGTTCGGCCGGTGTTTCTTGATGCATAGTATTTCAAGTGTTAATAAAAACTAGTCGCTTCGAGTGGTGGAGCAGAGAATGGTCACGTCATCAGCGATTGGTTCAGTGTTGATGCAGTTGTTAAAATGTGCTCCCACTGGAGTGTTGATGTTCCGATATTCTGTTAGTTGTATCTTCAGATGTCGAACAGTCTGACCGACATAGCTGGACTCGCATCCAGGACATTTTATCTTGTAGACAACACGGCTGCGCAGAAGTGTAGGCAGCGGCAGCTTTAAAGATGGCATCCGTAGGGTAAGCATTGTTCTAATAGGGATAGGCAGCTTGCTCAGTCTTCTAACTGGTTTGTCGGTGTTCCTACCTCTGTATTGAACTAATAGCATGTGCAGTTGACTGGGTTCCGCTGGCGGCTCCTGGGTTGTTTCTAGGGCCAGTGGTGGTAGTGGTGTTTTGCTGCTCCTGATAATCTTCTCCAGGGTTGTAGAGATGATACTGTCATAAAATTCAGACGGGTATTGATTGCGCTTTAGGATGGCCTTTGCTCACTGGATACTTTCAGTGAATGCCTTTCAACGTACTACATGCTCGATAGATCCTGTGTACCATGCCTTGTACTACCGCTCGCTTGTATTTCTTTGATGAGTGCGATTGAAAACTCATCACCAGACCTGTGCCAGTTGGTTTCGTGTACTATGTAGTATACGCTCTACATCCAGTAGGTACGATACATAGTTCCAAGAAAGGCAGTCGGCCATCAGATTCACGCTCCATGGTGAATTTCAACTGTGGATGTAGTGAGTTGATGCGTTCTAGTTGCGTTATAATCCTGTTCCTCATGATGATGGTTAGAATGTCGTCCATGTATCTTTTATATACTCGTGCATCTTCTTGAATCTCAGGGTCACGCTTGCTGAGCCAGATGTTTGCGAGGTAAGGAGCGGGTGGAGGACCCATTGCAAGACCATCAAGCTGCTTGTAGTAGCCGTGATGTGTCGACATTATAACATCCACTGGCGAGAGCTTTAGTAGTTCAAAGAAAGTTTGTTTGTTGACAGGTGGTTGTTCATGCTCACCGTCATAAAGAAGATCAGCTGCAAGCTCAATTGCCTCCTTCAAGGGAACATTTGTGTAGAGTGGACTAACATCGAATGATACCAATTCTTCATCTTAGGCCAGCTCCAGGGATTTGATCTTATGTGGAACTCAATTCGTGGATGAGTTAGTTTGGGCTTCTGGTATCTTCGCCAGTCATTCAGGAATTTGTAGTGCCACGTTGTGGTAGGCCGATCCCAGCATAGAAAGCACTGAGCTCAACGGGGTGTCTATCTTGTGCACCTTCGTCAAACCATAACATCTGGGAGATTGGCTTCCTCGAGGCTTGATCTTGTTGAACAGTTCTTCATCTATCTTGCCAGCATTCTTCATGGCAGTCAGCTTAGCCTGGATTCATTCTTCTTCTTTCAAGGTGATATCCTTTACATTTTTTCTCGTGGTGTTTACCTCCTCAAATTGTGGCAGGTCCAAGATAGTCTTTATTTTTTCCTCATAATCTGTGGTCTTCATCACACAAAAACCAATTCCCTTATCGAAAGGAGCAGCGTGAAGGTTGTGTTTTTCCAAGAACAGTTTGGTGAGCTTTAAGTTATGTGCTGGGCGTTGGTTCTTGCAGATCTTGATGTACCTATCCACTGTCATGTTGATCTTATTAGTTGTATCATTATCAACATCAATTGAGTAAAAGATCGAGTTCTTCTAACAAAATATGATGGTTGAATTGATCTATCACAGCGTTTCTCGGTCCCAAAGTGAGTGTATCCAAAACATAATGTGGAGGTGCCATATCCAAGTTATGTCATCTGTTCGTGTCGTGGACATTGAACAACGGACGTTGCTTTTCTTCAGACAAGTTTGTGATCTTTCGTTGATGTCTGGCGATGACTTCCTTTCGCGTTGTATGGTGGGTGAAGAGTGCATTGAAGATGATTTAGTTGATGTAGGCTTCAGGAACTGTGTTGCGGATTGCCTGGCACAAACGTTTGCTATTGACCTTCTGTCTCACAAACAACTCTCTGGCTTTCCCGAGTTCTTGAGTGAGCAGTTTTCACTGGACGTTGTGCACAACCGCCTGCTTAAAACATCCATTTTCGGGGACTCGAAAGCGTAAGAGTCTGGGAATGATGTCCGCTCCTTTACACTTTGTGATAAATTTTTTTCGTTGATTTGTGTCTGTACTTTTGATGACCAAGTGGAAATATTGCCGAAATGGATTTTAGCAGTTACGTCGCTTTAGAATGGTTGCCAACAGGTATCGAGGGAGATTAATTGGCATTTTTCGTAGACATTGGACATAATAGAGAACATCAATATTTATTGTTGAGTATACTTACGTTTTTGTTCATAATCATAACATTTTTTATATCTGAAAGAGAAAATAGATTGTTTATACAAATCACGTCAATGGTTGAACTGTTAAATTAATAACAAAAATTCAGAACATCCTCAGGGTGAGGGTTCTGCTTCTGTATTCATCGCAGGTGTTCAGGTTCGGCCGGTGTTTCTTGATGCATAGTGTTTCGAGTGTTAATAAAAACTAGTCGCTTCGAGTGGTGGAGCAGAGAATGGTCACGTCATCAGCGATTGGTTCAGTGTTGATGCAGTTGTTAAAATGTGCTCCCACTGGAGTGTTGATGTTCCGATGTTCTGTCAGTTGTTGAACATCCTGGAATACTATGTTTTATGATATGACACTTACACCAGAATAGAATCTTGATATTGCCCTGGACTCCTGGATACTAAGTAAGAACCTGCAGGTGTGAGTTCCCAATCCTAACAAGTATTTCAATATTAGAACTTTTAAAGGGGTGGAATTTAGTTTGGACAGCAATGATAGTATTTTAGTTTTTCGTAGAAATAGATACAAAGTTTTTCACATTAAAGTAATAGGAAAGAGATCAAACTTGGTGACTGAAACAGGCAAGAAATCCCATTTTAGTAACTACCATTACATTTATACATTGGAAGAACATTAGCTGGATAAATGTACTTGTATGAACTTAATGAACAAACGTTTAACAATTAAGTTTCAAACTTTGTTTTACCTTAATATGAGGATAGAGGAATATAGAAATATTATGCAAAAAAACAAAGAAAAAAGTTATTATAGCCCAATTTTTTGTGGAATCTCAAAATCTCAAAATGCTAACACTTTTTTTAGCATACTGGTAAATTTAATTTCTACAAAATAGCGCAAGTTTGAAAGAAGCTTCAGACGAAAAAGAAAATGTGAGGACCAGACATGTTTAGCAAATGTTATTAACAATACATATTTTGCTGACAACATTATCCTTTTTTGAAGAGTTTTCACAAAGAGATAGCTCTATTGATAAATCTTATATAATGGAAATTCAATCCGAGTAGGCCTTTGTTATAGAAAACTGAATTATTAATAAATGTATTACTCTACTTTAACACAACATATTAATTTCGTTGTGAGAATTTGGGATTATCTTCTGGTATCTCAGTTCTGGCTTTATTATCATTAACTCTCATATCATATCTCTCTCTTTTTACAATATATGGTTAGCTAATTCTATTTCTTTTATTATCAGCTTCTGCGACATCCTTTATTTTGTATCTGTGGTTATTAATTGTCTCACAAAATACGTCATCTCCTGGTAAATATTTTATGTGCAGTAACAACATTTTGGTATGTAAAAGAAAAGGGATGGCGTTAACTAGGAAAACCAAAAAGCTATTAGCCCAAAGCAAAAATGACAAAAAATGAGTACCCAAGTCAATATTTTATCCCGTTTACTCATATCGTTTTCTCTATAACGTGTCTGACAAAATCATTTGATAAATCTCTAACTATACTTTAGGCATTGAGCAGAATTGTATAGTTTGACCAGGTGATATATTAGAAAAACCAATCTTCTTGAAACCCATAAGTAACCCATGATGTACCGACATGAAACAAGATAATAAATAGAGGTGTCTTAATGAAAAACACAGTGGTGTTTTTCTAAACTTTGTAACATAGTATACCTTATAATATACATAATATTCTCATATAACAAAAAATAGTGTCTATTAAAAGTTGAAGATATGTTCTTTATTATTTTCAGCTTAAACGAACTGGAACAATGCAGCATTTAGAACTGTAGGTAATATAATTAGTAAAGTATAGGTAATGTGGTACAAAAGATTGGAATGAAAGGTAAAATCATGGCTGACGAAATCCTTCACAGAAAATTTTAATATGCTATTTCATCACCTCGAGAGAAGCAACGAAACTAAAATCTATGATATACGTATTGTATTACTACATGCTTCTAAACATGTCTTACTTGTACTTGTTGGGAATATTAATGCCTGTCTTCATAACATTGACTCTTCATTACAATTGTCATCCCGACAGTTATCAATGTAACAATTCGGCAAAGCAATACTTGAAAAACAAAGAAATAAATAAGTACTGGCCCAAAGCCAAGTGTATTTCAATATGCGTCCTGTTATAAAATGTCGTGAATTTGTAGATTTTGATTTTGTAAGAATTAGAAATGCAGTGTTAAGATAAGTGATTTTTATCTAACACATTAAACAAAAACGTTTATAAACAAATTGGAATTTTAATTGAAAAACCCACAAAATATTGTAACTTACATTGGAACTACAAATTTCAAATTGTGGATGTAACTTTTTTAAATAGCATATCATTTTGCTTAAGATGACTAAAGCACAGGCAAAGGACACAAAAATAATGAGTGGTAGATATTTTAAACAAAGTGTAATTTCTGAATCACGTCAGCATGAACAAAAGCAAAATTTATAATAATAATAATAATAATAATAATAATAATAACAATAATAATAAAAAATGCCGTTTGGCATACATAACAACATGGCTTTTTGTGCCTATTCATTGTTGTTTTTGTCACCAAACAGGGCAATAGCAAATATCCAGTCTGAATTCAATGCTGCAATACCAGACTTAGTACTTATACTGGATATCGTTCCATGCATTGTTAGCTACCAGACTAGGAGTGGGGAGTGCTGTAGTCATACGTTGGTGTCATACAACAACAACCGCTTGAGCAATGTGCCTTTCGTTACTGATTGTGGGGCGGCACTTGCAAGGTTTTCTATTTATCTCACTCTTGTGGCTACAGTACATGTGTCGGCATTCAACTTATCTGGCTTGTTGCTGGTCGCTGAATGCTGGTTTTTCACCCATCCACCACTAGATGGTGTGTAACCACACGATAATAAAAATAATAATAATAATAATTATTATTATTATCAATAATAATAATTATTATTATTATCATTATCAATAATAATAATATTAGCAACCTTCATCAAAGGGAAACTAACGAAAACATCCAACATCGTTCTCAATCAATATACCACCATAAATGAGTTGGACCAACAAGGAATTTGTAAATACCTTGGAATAAATGAAGGTGATGGAATTCAATACTCGAATATGAAGGAAAAGGTCCGAAGAGAGTATTATAGAAGAATAAGACTGATCCTTAAAAGTGAATTAAATGCCATCAACAAGATCGAAGCGATTAACATTGTAACTATACCAGTCGTAAATTACAGTTTTAATATAATCAACTGGACAGCTGAAGATATCAAGAGTCTGGACAGAAAAACGAGAAAGCTTCTTACTAAAGAACGAATGCATCACCCAAAATCAGATGTAGACCGAATGTATATACCAAGATCATCTGGTGGTAGAAGATTTATTCAAGTTGAAACAACGTTCAAGACAACAATTGGCCTGACAACATATTTAGAGAAATCTAATGATCCATTCCTGAAGTTAGCAAGCCAACACGAAGATAGAAAGAAGTCTTACTCGATAAAGAGTTTTGCTGCCAAATTTAAACAAGAGTTGAATGTGTATGAGATTGAGGAAAAAACAACGAGTCAGTAACTAAGCTCGCTAAAATAGTGAAACAACATGCGAAATCCAAAGCCCAAGGCAAAATTATGAAGACATAGGAATGTGAAGTTATGTACGGGCAGTATCCATCAAGAATCAAAGAAGCTGATGTTGACTATAAGCAAACAAACGACTTGCTGAAAGGTACAGGTCTAAAAGCGGAAACTAAAGGGCTAAAAATTGCAGTCCCTCTTTCGATTATGTAACAAATACGACGGAAGTATCGACCATATTTTAACTGGGTGCCCTGAGTTAGCCAAAACAGAATACATCAAAAGGCATAACAACGCCGCAGTATACATGCACTGGAAGATCTTACAATATTACAACATCAAAACAACCGACAAGTGGTATGAGCACCAACCAGAAATAGTTACAAAAAACGAAGAAGTTGCCGTCCTCTGGGATATGCAAGTCCCCACTGATAGAACCATCAAAGCCAACAAACCTGATATGATTATTAAGAACAAGAAAGAAAAAACATGCATGTTAATTGATATGGCCACTGCTATCTCCAAGTAAAATCTGCAGAAAATCATAAAGTAGGTCCAGCTGTTAAACAGGTCATATGGCTTTATCAGCTAGTATTGTCAAGGTCACGTTAAGGCTGAAGTTGAATGACGCTGGGTAAAAATTGTCTAAATCTAAAGAGTATTGAAGTACTCTAGATATTTCTGTTGGCATTCCCAGAAAACATCTTCCGGGGCTGAAGGATTTCTGAGCCTCTCATTCCAAAATGTTGGCGGTTGCTGTTCAAAATTCTAATCTGAATAGATGCATGACCTCTGGTTTCTGTATGGCTTGAAAAATCTTCTTTTTTTATTAATTTTATTTTCATCCTGATTTGAGGGTTTTTTTCCTTCCAACCAATGCTGTGTTTGTCTTTGTATTTACACAAAACCCATTCTTTTATTGTCTTTTTACTGTTGAATTCATTGTGTTTCTTAGCGGTACTTAACTGTTCATTATTGTTTTTGAAATATGTTTTAAAATTCTTTTTAGCTCATGTTTCCTTTAGGAAACCTTACTAGGCAGTACATAACTATTAACGCATTTTAGACTTGTCTGCTGCAGCAATAGGTGTCGCCTAAAATAGTTCAGTCATATGACAATTTTTTTCAAAAAGATTTGTTTCTGACACTTTTGTTAATCTGTTGCTTGGACTACAAAAGAATGGATTCAATGAACTCTCTTAAGAGTAGAGAACAGAGCTTAAAAGTGTGATGAATACTACATTAATTTTAATCATGTAAAGCTTAAGTCAGAATATTTCCTGTTTGAGTTATCTAAAAGCCATTCCTAATACCTGTATGTCATTAAAACCCTTTCGTCATCTTAAATATAACCACTAGAGATCTAATACATTTCCATGACACATTTAAATATCATCGCTAAGATAATATACCAACACTAATATACCAACATAATAAACCAACACTATAGCATTTATTTCTCTTTCAACTATCACAGTTTGATGTGTAGTAATATGATCAATTAAAAAAACTGAGTCATTTCAGGTTTTAATATTGAATTCTTATTTGCTATTCTAAGTGTAGAGAAAATATTATATCGGAAGGGGAAAAGGTTTTCTTAACAGAGAGTGAATTTTTAAGACAGAAAAAGAAAAGAGTTTATCAATCAACTCTAGAAGGTCTTAGCTGCAAGAACTGTAGAGCAAAAGTGGCTTTCCAGGAAAAATATAACCAATGGTTGTGATTTTGACCCCATTTAAGGTTTAGCTATTGGCCAATTGGCAAACACGATGGCAACAGAAAAGGCCGTCCCATATTATAAGAGGACCCCCTTTACTTTAATTAAAAAGTAATCGTTGTGAGCCGCCTCATCCACCATATCTGGCTTTAGCTGGCAACCATTAGAAAATTACCTGATCCTTTACCTTACTGTCCAGATATTCATGCCATCGACTGTATTATTAAATTTTGTTGAGAATTATCAACTACATAAAATGCCTTCAAGTTTTTAATTCTCTTACCAAAAACCACTGTTCTATAAGTGATCTCCGTCACAAGTAAAATGCTTTGTTACTGTTGGTCCAAACATGTCAGCGTATAAGTCTATGCCCCAATCTGACCTTCTTCTCGTTTATTGTTTTACAAAAGTAAAGAAAAAGTACATGGAATTCAGATTTTCTCACAGATATTTTACATGTAAAATAGAGGGAAATATTGGGGTCCAAGAGTTTCAGTTGTGCCAGCAGTTAAGAAAAGGAATACTTCTCTATTTAAACATAAAAGCTTATTTTGAAGATAAAGGTGCAAGTCAAATCACTTTATTGAGTTTTATTATTTAAATATTCACAGTTTAGTGATAAATATATCAATGATGTGTCACAATTTTTCTACAGAAAAGCGTGGGTTCCCAATAAAATTTACTCAGCTGTCATGAAAACCACTTCATCTCAAGTCTTTTATGATTAAGTAAAAAATCGGTGTTGTTGTTATTTATCAACTGCCTTAATTCTGAAAACCAGAAATAATAAGGACATATCCTTGCCAACTATTTTTATTGAAGATTATCTATATCACACAATTCACGTCTTGGTTTATATTGAAGGTAACAATGCTACTCGATTTTATTGTAGTCAAACAGATATTAATTCGAGTACTAAAATTTATCTGCTGCTGGCTTCAAAATAGCACGAAGAACCATTTTTGGCACTTTAATGTGCAGTTTTTTCCCCAGGCCTCTGGGGAAAGAACTGTGCACTGGTTGCAAAAATGACCTGACCGAGAAAGAGCGTTCATAGCTTCGTTGGCAGAGTATGTGGTTGCAATAGCCATAAGCACTTATCTCAACTGTTCTAAAATTTCTTTTCTACAGTCGTCGTAGGAAGTTTTCAAGTTACCTCGGATGTCCCAACCATCACTGGATATATTTCGAATTTTGACTTTTATTGTGACTTTCGATAACGTAAACCAATTTGTCAAATTTCTAACTCCTTGATGTAATTTTTTTAGTGGAGTTGGTACTAGCTTTTGTTTAGATGAGTTCACACTGCTTTTCGATAAATGTTATTTTGTCTTTTTTTACTGGTTTTTAATTCTTGAATTCTGTTTCTGTAATTTTCTGTTTTTTTCTGCAGCCAGAATCTTTTTTATTTAAATTTTTTTCCTCATTTCCAATTCTTTTAAAGCTTCTAAAGAAATCCAACTATTTTACTTTTTATGCCCTTTAATAGTGAGGTTTTCTTCGCTTCATGTATAGACTTTTTAGCTGATTCCCAAAAATCTTGTATATATATTCTCTTTTTCACGCTTTAATAAGCTTTGGAACCTGTATGACGGATCAATTTTGTAATGATAGCAATTCTTCTGAGATTCAGTCTCAGAGTTGAAAGTAATTCCTAGCTTTTTTTTAATTTCACCTATAAATCTATGCACACAGATTGGTAGTCACTACTGCAAACAAGCTGAATACTTTTTCCGGTTCTGGGCACTGGTTCAAAAAATTTTGTATTCTAGTTATATGATCAATTTGGTTGTTCATTTGGCCAATTGGTAAGTTACAGTGTTAATTCTAGATTGGTGAGTAAGCTGAAAATTAATCACACTGGCCTGTAGAGTTTTAAAGCTCAAGCATATGTTAGCTGATTCTAGGGTAGCTTGCTATGCAAAATCAAAAAACTCTACTCATTTGGTCCAATCAGGTCAAGCCTTTAAAGTACAAGATTGTAAGAAAATTGTGATTGATTTCCTTCAGTGCTATTTATTACCTTTTCAAAAAGCCTGCATTTTATCTAACAAACTTCAGAAAAAAAAGATTATACATTACACAAAAGCTAATGATGAATGAAGGACCTTTTACTGACTTTTTCCTGTGCTGAGTACCTACCACGTCTCGTTTGAAACACTGACGGTAGTCAGCAAGAAAGCTCACATTTCACTGGTCTTTCACGACACGAATGTCCTGGTGGAAATACTTTCCCTCTTCCTTACTTATGTATTCACAGTTCTGAGGAAAATAGTCTAAGTGGGACGGTAGGGAGTGTATTTTGACTGACATGCTAGCTCCTATAGTTTGAAAGTTCTTCAAGAGTTTGTTTACTTCCTTCTAGTGTTCTCCACTCCTCTTGTTTCCAAGAAAGGCTGTAATTATTGCCTTTAGCGACAACCAAGCAGACTGCTCAGATGCACCCAGAGCATCATCAAACATTGAGTCCTTCGTGAGTTCCTGTATCTGAGGCCCGTCAAAAATGCCAGCCTTAAGGTTTTCAATGCTTATCCGAGGAAACGTCTGCTAAAGGAAAGTAATCCGTCTGCCTTCCCTGTGCATTGTCTTTCCAAAGTTGTTTATAAGTCTTAGTTTGATAAGTAAAGGTCGAAGTAATATCTTGTTTGGCTTAACAATAGGGCGAGACTAAACATTGTGCGACCCAGGTTCCAACCCTTGTCTTGGCGGCCATTCTTGTCTGATATAATGTTGATCATCATTCCAACTGTCTCACAAACACAAAAATCATGGATACGTTGTGTGCCCACCCTTTAGTCCTACAACCAATCCAACAACCTTAAGCAACTGATTCGAGCTGTTGTGGGTTTCTCTCATTTCAGAATGACCAATTGGAATTGAAGGGTATTTCTTTCCATTATGAAGGAGAACTGCCTTGAGACTTCTGCCATAGGAGTCGATGAAAAGTTTCTATTCTGTAGCAACATAGTCCATCCCCATTGATTTCATCAAATCAGCAATGTTGTTTCAGTAAACCAATGGCTAGTCCCTCTAGGTTGTGAAGAACTATCTAAATTCTCTTTCACTCTCTCGATATCAGTAGAATGTTGTTCCAGGTGTCACCAAATTGTTCTCACAAAGAAGAGAACCTGGTAGCTGTCCCGATTCCTTTGAGAGGTTTAGTCACTTGTCAGGTCACAAAAATCTCCTATTCCTAGAGGCACTATCCTGTCATTCTCTTCTGACATGTATTCTTCACCCTCTGTTCTGTCATATATGTTATCAGATTTCGATTCAGAGCTAAATTCCACTGCAAGTTGGTTTGAACCACGAGAGACTGATTTTATGGCAGACAGAACATCAGAATAGTGGGCGCAATGCTTGTTCTTGCGATTGATTCCTTGAAGATTGGTCATGCAAAACTAGCAATCTGTCACATGATATTTTCCCTCTTTCCACACCATAAGAAGAGCAAATGGCATACTTTTCCTTTTGTTATTACTCCAATCACGCAAGTCAAAGATGTGGTCTCTCTCTTTTTTGTATCGATCTTCCTCTTTACTTTTTCCTAACTTATTAGGACAATATCAAACTCCATTTATAAGAACCTACACAAGCATCATACTAGTAACACTTTGTTTTTGGAAAGTTCAATTTTTATCAATTGGCTTAGTTTATTCATTCTAATCAAAGTCACAGACACGAAGGAGTGAGTTACAACTTAGCTTTTGCTCATGATATTTTTGAGCTTGTTAATTTTCACATAAGATTTTCTGATTCAAACCCAGGAGAGCCTTCTCTTTCAGCCCTCCGTTCCACTGTTCTTCCATTCCTGAGCATTACAGAGTTTTATCATTATTGCCTTTTGACTCTTCTCATGATTTTGTTGTCAGTGTGGAGGTAAAGGCAATTGTTTCAGATCTTGATGATAAGCTATGTCATCGTAAGTATTTTTATTTCGGTCAGCCGACTGCGACCGATTTCATCAGTTCCTTGGTGATATTTTTTGGGATTCAATCTTTAGTACATTGGCTTCTTATGCTAGAACTGAATTCACAAAATGTGTTTAGCTTCCTATAGATGAATTTGTACGCTGCTGTAGTTACAAAGTCAAACCTCATTCTCCTTCAAGGTCCAATGCTCATTGTTTTTCTGTCATTTCTCTGCAATAATTCTTTTCAGTTTCAACTTTTTGGAACTTACAAAGCTCGGGTTTCTTTCAGACGGGCTAGCAATGTTTGCAGTAGAGTGAATTCTGATGTTAAAACTAGTTATCCTGAGCAAACTCCTTTAGATCTTTCTTCCTAAAGGATTTTAAAAGTGTGTCAAATTCTGTCAAGTCAGTAATTCCTCTAATTATTATGGTATTTAGTTTTCTCTATCCGCTTGGGGAAAGCGTGGTCATTTTGCTACAGTAGTCTCTTTAATTAGCGAACACCATTAGTACAAAAAAATATGTCCGCTTATTAGAGGTGTCTGCTTTTTAGAAAGTAAACTTTTTGGGGGCTTATTTTCGTTATTGAGTCGAAGATTTGATGTTTTTTTAGGTTTTAGAGAATATTGGATTATTGCAGACTTAGAAGAACAGAAATATTAGGATATTTTAAGGTATACAAGCTTTATTATGGCAGCACAAGAAAATATTTGAAAAACAAGGAAAAGTCCGTTTTTGTTTCAAATACCAACAAAATCAGCACGTGCCAATAAAAGTATACTAAAAACCTAACGTTTAAAAAAATCAGTTAAATTTGTTTGTCTTTTGTTATGCGTTCTTTTTTTCTAATTTGGTTTTCATTGTCATCGATTAGAGTTAAATTCATAAGTTTATCCACCATTGCTAATGCTTCGACATCCCTGACTTCCTTGATTTCGATCTCTTCGTCATCATTTTCTTCGTTACTTTCCAAAACAATGCTGTTTTCCTCCTCGCCTTCGTTTCTATTTGTGATGTAATTCGTCGACACATTCTTGTACTGATCTTACTTTCCAATCTACCATGTCTGAGTTGATTGCTGGTGATGCGCTGCATGTCGATACGTCAAAATCAATATTTCTTTCTGCCGTTATGTCATCTTCTGAATCCTTTCTAAGCTGCTCAAATAGGGCCGTAAATTCTTCGTTAATTTCTTCCTCTTCACTTGCAATGGTTTTCTCTGTCACACGCATTTTCCAAAACAGTTCTGAATAGTCTCAACCGTAACTTCTCTCCAGGAATCTTCTTTCACGATCTCAGATGCCGATAAATCATCTTTGGTACGAGCAATGCGTGACGCATGAGATTTTTTTCGGTATTTTGTCTTAAAGATTTAATTAATTCCAGCTTCTAAGGGCTGCAATCTTGATGTAGTATTTTTTTGGAAGAAATAAAACTTTTATGTTACTGTATTTTCCGATCAGTGAAGGTGGATGAACTGTCGCATTATCCAAATATAGAATTACTTTCTTCAAGAACCATCTGACGGTTTAGATTTTCAAGAGTCTTCTCTATTATTTCACCTTGCACCCATGATTTGGGATCGGCAAATAATTGACTCCTTTTAGGATATCAGCTGGCCTAACCAGAAGAAATTGTCGTGGTTTTTTGCTTCGCCATATTACTATCAGCTTCCCCACTTTTCCTCCGTCCGCACTAACAAAAAAATGCAACAGAGTTTCTTTGTTTGGATTTCTTTCCACCTTTGGCCTTCTTTCCTTTTAAGGCTAGCCCTTTGGTTAGTAAAGTTTTGAAAAACATCCACTTTTATCCCTGTTCCAGATGTCTTTTAGTTCGTAACCTTTACACAGCTCCTTTAATATCTCCATCCAAGATTCAACAGCTGTTTTCGATACATCAAGAGATTCTCCGGAGATCTGTTTCCCCTGATCCAATGACTCAGCTTCCATTTATCAAGCCATCCTTCTGATGCCTTGGACGATTCCAATTCAGGCAGGTTAAGGATTTTCTTGATATCACTTGCCTCCTCTTTAACCAAGGCTCCGCTCATATAAATACCCGACTGTTTACACTTATTGAACCACGAAAAAAGAATGTCATTTATTGCCTTAAACGTTTGATAGTTTTCTCTGTTGATATGTTTTTACCCCTTTCCTTGGAAGTTTTCAGATTCTTATCTCAACTTTTTTTCATTCTTTACGATGTTGGCAGCTTGTGTCTTTCCAATTTCGAATTGGTCAGCAATTGCCCTGCAACTTAACTTTCTCTTCTTAATTTCATCTAAAATATTTATCTTTTCATCTAATGTGAGACATATTTTATTTAGTTTTCCTTCTAGTCTCTTTTTCGAACTGATCGACGCCATGTTGAAGTTGCTAATGTTTACTTTTTAGAGAACAAAACAAAAAAAAATTCCTTAGGATCTCCATTGCACGAGTTAAACAATTACTTTTAGTACTTTTACTTTTTGTTGAGCTCTGCGACGAAGCGAGTTATGAAAATCAAATATTTGTCAAATCAAAACANGGCAGCTTGTGTCTTTCCAATTTCGATTTGGTCAGCAATTGCCCTGCAACTTAACTTTCTCTTCTTAATTTCATCTAAAATATTTATCTTTTCATCTAATGTGAGACATATTTTATTTAGTTTTCCTTCTAGTCTCTTTTTCGAACTGATCGACGCCATGTTGAAGTTGCTAATGTTTACTTTTTAGAGAACAAAACAAAAAAAATTCCTTAGGATCTCCATTGCACGAGTTAAACAATTACTTTTAGTACTTTTACTTTTTGTTGAGCTCTGCGACGAAGAGAGTTATGAAAATCAAATATTTGTCAAATCAAAACATTCAAATGTCAAATTGGAAGAAAGGTCTTTTTTATTCGTTTTTTTTTCGTTCACCATCTATAAAACAATGAAAATGATCATAGATGACATGTACGAGACTGATATTCCTATCATCGTCGACCAAGACCTTGAAATCCACAACTTTTCTTCATTTGCAAGAGGCTACCATGCCTACATGGATATTTGGAGTCCATTAATTGGAGAAATTTTGAAATGCAGCAGAGAAACGACAAATAAGGAACATGAACGTGCCGTTAAAATAACAAAGATAGATTCTGGGGAAAATGAAGTTAGTGCAGGGGACATCCCAAAATACATCTCAAAAGCTTCGTCCATGTTCCTAACCTTACCTCAAAGCTCCATACAACCCGAAATTGTTTGTAAAAGTGTTAACCGCCGAAGAAGATATGGGCTGGAAATTCCTGTTAAATTTAGTTTTATGGGCCCTTCAAAAGCCTTAAAGGGGTTGCTGAAAAAATAGAGAAAGCCAAGAAAGGACTAAACAATTGTATCAATAAATATTTAAAGTAATAACATAAAGAAAAATAACTTTATAAACGATAATTCTCTACTCTTATCCATGAAAATCTTAAAGACTGAAAGATTTCTCCTGGTGTCCGCTAATTAGAAAGGAAAAATTGCCATAAAGGCCAGCTGGTGAAAACAAATGTGTCCGCTAATTGGAGTGTCCGCTATTTGCTTGTCCGCTTTTTAGAGAGTTTTTTTATGAGAGTTTGACTAGGATTCGTCCGGTGTAATGAAATTTGTCCGTTAATTGAAATTTAATAGTTCATGTTTTTTATATCTTTAATTATATCCTTAATCTTTGCAAAGAGGTATATTATAGAATCTTCTCTTGTAAGGGCGGATCTCCACTAGACGATTTTTGTGACGATCGTCCTAAAAATTCGCGACGATTTTTCTCACGAAATTTTCAACGATTTCGTACAGGCATCTCCACTACGAGACGATTTTTTAGCGGTTTTCTGTAAACGAAAAACACATTTTGTAAAATGGCTGCCGTAAATAAAAGATATGTTCTCTATTTGGTGCTTCGTCGAAGGAAATTACTTCTTTATTATCAGGGTCAGAAAATGCTTAAGCAGAATACCGAAACTGTAAAAAAGAAACGTCGGTTCTGGGTTAGAAAGCTCTACGAGGAAAGAAATAAAAAGGGAGAGTTTAAGCTTTTGATACAAGACTTACGACTACACGACCACGAAATATTCTTCAAGTACTTTCGTATGTTCCCAGAAACATACGAAATTTTGCTAAAATTAGTTGAGCCCGACATTAGGAAGAGTACAACTAATATGAGAGAGCCCGTTGAACCTGACCAGAGACTAGCAGTCACACTGCGATATTTAA
>RDPX01000002.1:2284992-2320223 GCA_003991215.1 Morbakka virulenta | reverse complement strand
TAAGAGCATAAATTATTGAAGCAAAATAACTTGTTTAGTTATTAAAGAGTCACGTATTCCTAAAATCACCTGTATTTGTGGGACATGATTTACATCAGTATAAAAGCTTCTGATACCATAAGAAAGACCGACGAATAAACATCTGGTGCAAACAAAAGGGCAATTTTTTTCAGCAACGTGACGGTTATTTGATATAAGACGCAATGTTTTCCTGCTAGTGAAGTAGTGAAGTTTTTTTTAATTTGTCATTAATATTAATTTCTATAATATCATAACTTCTTATTTAGTTTATAGTCAGTACTTTTGTTTCAATAAACAGTGTTGGTTTAAGCGACAAATGAGTAAAATTTAGTTGAATACTTTATACTCATTTAGACCACAGGAGTACTGTTTGGTCTGGAATCTTTTCAAGATTTCAAAATTTTCAGACCTCCTAAATTTTATCTGCAGCCCTAAACACTTTTGAATAATTGACCTTGCAGAAACCTTGCAAAAAATATTTATACTTGTGGTACAAAGAGGCATTTATGTTTCAGACCATCAAAAAACTTTAATTGAGCAAAGAGCTCTAGTTCCTTTTGTTTTTATTCCTTGTACAGGTGTTAGGCAAAGATATCGAATAGGTCATGTTGCATTTGTCATTTTCGTTAAGAGGATGCACGTGAAGATGCTCTTGAGTTCCATGCTTTGAAAGGTATTGTCACATGTTGAAAGGGTTGCGATAGAAAGTAACCAACCAAGGCACATGCAGCCTCACCCACCTGCATCATTACTGTGTATACTACTAAATGTACAGTTATTGAAGATTTTGAGCCTTAACGGATCGATGCACATAGAATTTTCACAAATATACTTTCAGGACAAATTGAATTTCATCCTTTTATAACAGTTAAGATTGCGTTTGGTAAGCATTAGTCTTGCACTACATAAAGATTGAGTTGCAAAGATTACTGGCTTATAATTTGATGGTCGAGCAACTTCAGATGGCATGCTGTTAGCTTTAGTCAAATTTGCTATTGCTTAAGTCCTCGATGGAATTAAGCAATAGTAGGACTTTATCGGGATTATTTCAATACTTTACGTAATTTTTCGTAAATAAACAACAATGTGGCTGTACTGTTGGTTTTGTTTGAACTTCTAAGTGACAAAATTGTGACAGCAAAACTTTGACTACTACAGGGTTTTTGTCATCAAAAATAGCAAATTAAGTCAGAATGACAGAATACAAATGTTAAAAACTGTCAATATAGTTTATAGAAAATTACAACAAAGAACTAAAATGACCATAATAGAAAACCATTTAATGTTGTTTGTAGCAATACACTATTTTAAGCCTTGTATATTAACATTTTCATTCAAATCCATAGTGAGTGTGATCTACAAGAAAGTGCTGTAGAATTGTAAGTGGCCTTAGGCCCACTGGTTTCTAAAACAGTATTTTAGGTTTTCTCACAAAAAACCATGANTAAACGATAATTCTTTACTCTTATCCATGAAAATCTTAAAGACTGAAAGATTTCTCCTGGTGTCCGCTAATTAGAAAGGAAAAATCGCCATAAAGGCCAGCTGGTGAAAACAAATGTGTCCGCTAATTGGAGTGTCCGCTATTTGCTTGTCCGCTTTTTAGAGAGTTTTTTTATGAGAGTTTGACTAGGATTCGTCCGGTGTAATGAAATTTGTCCGTTAATTGAAATTTAATAGTTCATGTTTTTTATATCTTTAATTATATCCTTAATCTTTGCAAAGAGGTATATTATAGAATCTTCTCTTGTAACATCTTTACATTAGTGAATACAATTTGTGAAACTCGGTTCAGTGTAAGTTTCATGACGTTATTCATATCCTGATCGAGAATAAATTAAAAGGACACCAAGCCATATGTATTAGACAAAAGTTCATAATGGTAGTTAATAGGTTTTTTGTCCACACGCAATATTAAAACGACTTCGTGTCCATTCATTTTGCATAATTGATTGTTAGAATTCTGAGGAAGTGTCCGTTTCATTAATTCCTACTTGTTATTATTTAGCTGAATTTCTTCATATAGCTTGCCATTATCCCACGCTACTATCTTGACGTAGGTAAAATTATTGTAAGAAAATATTCAAATAACATATGTATCAAAAGCAATAGAGTCAAGATAAGAATGTTCAAGGTTTTGTTCAAGTCATTGTTCTGATGAAAATCAAACCAAAATAATTATCTTTTTCTAAATTTATGTATTGCTCTTTGCTTTAGATATAACTGTTTTATCATTGACAGCCTTTCCGATCACATTAAGAAAGCACCAGCTAATATTTTTTCGGTTTTTTATCTTACTTCTTCGGAGCCTTGTGTTTTATTATTGCTTAAAATTCAGTCTTTTAAATGGTATGGTGTAGCATGTTAGGCGAAGTAAACAAAAAGGGGCCTGCCTTTAACGAGAATATTTTCATTTCAACTCGGTTGATAACTCAAAGTTATTTCCGACGATTTGGAATTCATAAAAATTTCCATCAGCCTTTTCATAGTCTATAAAGGAGAATAGAGACCGTCCTCAAACAAAAAATTAAGATCTATAAATTTTGTGATGAGGTGTGGCTAGAAACTAGTAAATAACAAATGCTGTTGAATACATGAGAGATGGATATATATATATATATCCATCTATATATATATATATATATATATATATTTAAATAAATACTGTTGAATTTTTGTACCTCTTCACTTTATTCTCAACAGCAGTTCTTTTATGCTCTTTTTGCGGTAATTTTATGACTGATTTTAATGCTTCTAGCTTTACTAGGCTTACCCACTTCCATAATCAGCAATTTCGTTGTTTCTTTAAAGATTGAAAATTTCCCATTTTTTCTAATTCTTTGGCATAGTACTTGGGTCATAGGGTCATAGTGTCATAGTCTTGGCACCTTCTTATATACCTTTCAAAAGATTCATAAATCAATTACAAGGTTTTTAACCCTTTTTTTGTATCTTTTCTGTGGAAACATTACGTTATCTAGAGAATTAAAGGTAAGGACTTTTGCCCAGCAGGGTTGCGTCTAATCTCATGGGAATAAAAAGCTTTTTGCCCCGATTTGGAACCATTTTGTGGATGGCAAAGAGACAAAAGTACGATTTTTTGGTAACTATGAGTTAGTTTTAGGGTCGATATTTGCATTGGTTAGCCCTTGACACTTCTTATTATAACGGATATATGAAGACCATAGACGTGTTTTAAATACAGAAACAGCCTGTAATTCAATTGATCTTCCGTTGATACAGCTTTAGAGATGAAAATACACATGCCACCTTCCAGCTAGGAGAAATATTCCTGTCTTAACTGAGAGATAATAAATGGTACACAGAAAATGGAAGATAAATGAGAATACACTTTGATGAAATAACTTGCATTACTGTCTGAGTCAAAGCAAATAAGGTCTTCATTTTAATGAGAGCCTTTTCAACAGAATCAAAGTCAGTGGACCTAACCCGAAAAAAAATGGTACCTTCTTCATTTATCTTATATTCATTATGCCCCTGTAACTATTTATGGTGAATAACTTTAAGGTCCCTACATTGCTCTATGCTGTAATAATAGATTTGGTAGAGACCTGCCTTATTTTATCAGAACTAGGTCACGAGAAAAGAGAACTGATTTGTTATGTCTCTCTGCTTTTTTCATAATTTCTATATTCACTATTTCGATTATATCAAAAGCGCAGTATCAGATTCTTTGAACTATTGGGGTCTTTTCTACATCTTTCAACAATATTAAAATCTTTGCTCGAATTTCAAATATTTTCAATCCCCTCTTCTTTTAAAGTTTTTACATATTCTGACACTCTGTCAGAATGACTGTAATGACTTTTATCAACACCTTCTCATTTTAACTTTGTCGCTTCGTAGAATTTTCAAGATTCTGTTAAAAAATCACATTTCTTCTCCTTCCAGTCTTACTAGCATTGGCTTCTTAAGCTGGTCTTCAAAAAGCTTAGCCTTTTATTTATATTTATCCGGGCATTTGTCATTAGAATTTACATGATTCTTTTTTACCATTGCTAATTTTTTCTTTATTTGGGTGCACCATTTTGCATTAACGGTTTACATCCAAGGGATTCAAAAGAAATGCAATTACAAGTTTGCAGCTTGGAAATTGATCCTGTTTTGTGAGTATTATTGTGAATGCTTCCTTGCAGTTGATCAAAATGCCGATTTTCTCCCTGTTTTTTCGCAATAATGTTTAAAACGTTTTTGCAATTTTCCCTCTGTATAGGGCAGTACTCTCTATATATCTAATGTTGCTGATGGTTTGGATGCTAATATTTACTCTTTCTATATCTTTGACGGAGCACATCATTTTAGAATATATTGTAAGCAAATCCAGCGGTAGTACGCATTTCTGACTAACAGCTTCTTTGATACTGATCTATCTTCCGTCTCCCCATCATATCTCATTATAAGAGTCTCTTTCCAGTATAAGTTAATGCCTTCTCAAGTCCTTCCCATAAATATTTAGGTTGTTTCAAATAGCATAACGTATCATATCATCTTCCATATTGTCAAATGCCTTGGTAGTTTCTATGGAGCAAACGAAAGGTCCTTCTGCGTTTCCATAACCCTCTCGTATTTATAATCGTAGATATAGTTTGTATTAATCAAGCCTGTAATAACTTTGTAAAATTTTGTAATAACTGTTGTATAAATACTTCATTAACATTCATGTCAATGTACACAGGTTACCTATACACAGATCAAATACTTCATATGACCTGTGTATAGGTAACTTATTTCATTGTCTGAATAATAACAATAGAAGAAAAAAACCGCATGCATTTTTTTAGTCACAATTTTCCAATTTTGTTTCCCCGACATTTTTCAAAGTTTACTTTATCGGTGTAGTCCCCTTTTGTTGGGCACTAGGGTATTAAATTGCAGGTAACGTCAGGTAAGAGCATAAATTATTGAAGCAAAATAACTTGTTTAGTTATTAAAGAGTCACGTATTCCTAAAATCACCTGTATTTGTGGGACATGATTTACATCAGTATAAAAGCTTCTGATACCATAAGAAAGACCGACGAATAAACATCTGGTGCAAACAAAAGGGCAATTTTTTTCAGCAACGTGACGGTTATTTGATATAAGACGCAATGTTTTCCTGCTAGTGAAGTAGTGAAGTTTTTTTTAATTTGTCATTAATATTAATTTCTATAATATCATAACTTCTTATTTAGTTTATAGTCAGTACTTTTGTTTCAATAAACAGTGTTGGTTTAAGCGACAAATGAGTAAAATTTAGTTGAATACTTTATACTCATTTAGACCACAGGAGTACTGTTTGGTCTGGAATCTTTTCAAGATTTCAAAATTTTCAGACCTCCTAAATTTTATCTGCAGCCCTAAACACTTTTGAATAATTGACCTTGCAGAAAGCTTGCAAAAAATATTTATACTTGTGGTACAAGGAGGCATTTATGTTTCAGACCATCAAAAAGCTTTAATTGAGCAAAGAGCTCTAGTTCCTTTTGTTTTTATTCCTTGTACAGGTGTTAGGCAAAGATATCGAATAGGTCATGTTGCATTTGTCATTTTCGTTAAGAGGATGCACGTGAAGATGCTCTTGAGTTCCATGCTTTGAAAGGTATTGCCACATGTTGAAAGGGTTGCGATAGAAAGTAACCAACCAAGGCACATGCAGCCTCACCCACCTGCATCATTACTGTGTATACTACTAAATGTACAGTTATTGAAGATTTTGAGCCTTAACGGATCGATGCACATAGAATTTTCACAAATATACTTTCAGGACAAATTGAATTTCATCCTTTTATAACAGTTAAGATTGCGTTTGGTAAGCATTAGTCTTGCACTACATAAAGATTGAGTTGCAAAGATTACTGGCTTATAATTTGATGGTCGAGCAACATCAGATGGCATGCTGTTAGCTTTAGTCAAATTTGCTATTGCTTAAGTCCTCGATGGAATTAAGCAATAGTAGGACTTTATCGGGATTATTTCAATACTTTACGTAATTTTTCGTAAATAAACAACAATTTGGCTGTACTGTTGGTTTTGTTTGAACTTCTAAGTGACAAAATTGTGACAGCAAAACTTTGACTACTACAGGGTTTTTGTCATCAAAAATAGCAAATTAAGTCAGAATCAATCAATCAATCAATCAATCACGGTCGGGTTGTTTACCCGGATCAATCTGATTCTTTCTCGCCAACTATCTCTGTCCTGCATCATTGTCTCGAGTTCATCAGTGTTGTGGCAGCCAGCGTCTTCTGCTATTTGTTGATGATAGGTCTTATGAGGTCTTCCAACATTGGCTTTTCCATGAGTGGGTTGCCAAGTTATCAGTTCACTCACTAGTTCGTCTTTGCTTCTGAAAGAGTGACCGGCGAATCGCATGCGGGATTTTATGATGATGTTTGACAGTGAAGGTACCTTGCCATAAAGACGCAGTTTAGTTGGGTGTTCACGCCAGGAGATGTTTAAAACGACACGAAGCATTCTGGTATATGTGCCGTCTAGACGTGTGAGCAGTCTTTTCGTCAGTGTCCATGTAGAGGCGCCATAGATCAAAACAGATTCGACAGTGGCTCGAAAAAAGTCGCGTTTGATTTTGTCTGGTAAGTTTGATTTCCAGATAGTTGTAAGTTTATCTAGGGCTGCCCATGCTTTAGATATTCTAGCATCCACATCTTTTTCGGATGATGCAATATTGCTGCCCAGATAAATGAAATCCTCAACTTTTTTCAGGGGAGTGTGATTAAGTGATTTGATGTGACCATTGATGTTGAAAGTCATATACTCGGTCTTTTTTGAGTTCACATGCAATCCAATGTTGGCTGCGGAGACTTCAAGCAGGTGAAGTAATCTTTCTGCGTCAGCAGGGTTGTCTGCAAAAAGTGCGATGTCATCGGCGTAATCCGCATCCGTGAGTGTAATTGCAGGATGTCGTCTGNAAGTCAGAATGACAGAATACAAATGTTAAAAACTGTCAATATAGTTTATAGAAAATTACAACAAAGAACTAAAATGAGCATAATAGAAAACCATTTAATGTTGTTTGTAGCAATACACTATTTTAAGCCTTGTATATTAACATTTTCATTCAAATCCATAGTGAGTGTGATCTACAAGAAAGTGCTGTAGAATTGTAAGTGGCCTTAGGCCCACTGGTTTCTAAAACAGTATTTTAGGTTTTCTCACAGAAAACCATGACTAGCTACTCTTTTGTCGTCTTCTATCCACAAGAAAGTTTGTTTTAAAGTAATTTTTTGTCTCAGAAACCAAACACTGACAGGTAAACGTCTACAATTGCATGGGAGTTGCTTAAGTGACACCATTTCTGTTTTTGCCTTACGCTGCCACTCAATGTAAATATGAAAAGAACGAGACATTTTGCTGAACTACATACTGCCGTTTGTTGTTTCCTCAAGAAGATAAAATATTTATATCTTATTGCGTAGAAAGATGAGGCTGTAGTTCAGATTTCATATATCGCAGTTATTATAAATTGTTTTCACCAATAATCAATATTCATTTGATTCAATTAATGCCATTGTAAAGCCTTTCCAGCATATGACTTACTTTGGCAATTAAATGAACATGTTAAACAACACGTGTTTCAGTTAATAAAGATCCTTACCACTCATTGACAAGAGCATACCATGAAGTTTTGTGGGTTTTGTGTCAATTGAAAAGTAGTAAACTGGCTATTTTTGGTAAGCAATTACAACCAGTTATGTCTAAAAATATCTCTACAAGAATTCACTTAAAAAGTCCTTCATGAAAATATGTTTTTCTTTTAAAATTGAAACGCCATTCTGAGGAAAACTGTATGGCTTTCGTTAAATTAAAATTTATACCCTAGCATAATGAGAAAAAATAATTCAAACCGTTTTGAAAATATCTTATTTGTCAAATCTATCCAGAAATTTTATGCTCCTTACTTCATACTTTACTTAAAGTATGATTGACCGATAGAATTCTCCTATTTTTGAACCAAGTAATTGTTTTCAAAATAAACACTTTATTTTATCTCATTTATTTCCTACTTCTTTTCTGTTCATTCTCAGATAAGTTGCCTTTGTTCTTCACCTCCTTCTGGATTTACAGGTTCACAGAAACATCATACCGAGGTAGGCAAATAGCCTGATAAGGCTTTCTTACATATTTAGTTACTTTAGT
This sequence comes from Morbakka virulenta, assembly GCA_003991215.1. Taxonomy (NCBI): domain Eukaryota; kingdom Metazoa; phylum Cnidaria; class Cubozoa; order Carybdeida; family Carukiidae; genus Morbakka; species Morbakka virulenta. Next base: position 2,312,043 of record RDPX01000002.1, on the reverse strand, counting down.
CCAGAACACTTTCAAAGCCTAGGCATAATAAGCAAGATGACTCTACAGAGTCTGTAAAACTATCAAAGTATTAAATAAATTCAATATTTTTTAAGAAGATCTTTACCTATGGGTGGCAAATAAAGACCTAAAACTTCGATATAAATATTCTCATTGTCATCCAAATGCATAAATCTTATCTTTTCAGTCATTAATGTACAGAAAATAATAAAATAGCCCTGCTTCATGACTTTCCTGACGAAATTATTTATCAGTTGCATGTTTGATATTTTCTTTAAGGTCACTTCGTTAGAATCAAAGCCTACTGAAGTCTAAATTGTGTTTTGAGACGTTTTTCAAATCCTTTGTCAAGGTTGCTGTTGCTGCACAAAATGTCTATTTACCCCTGAGCCTCACATACAGACGACTTCCTTCTCAGCTTTCTTCCGAGCACATATTTTTCACTTTTCTACAGTACTAAATCCGCGCCGTCTATATTATTATCAAAAATACAACATAGTTTCATAGTTTTGCAGATAATTTTTGCAAAAAAAATTGCATGGGAAATCCACTTTTATCCTTTTATGCTTTTCTATGTCTTTCACATGTTGAGTGGATTCTAATGTGTGCAATGTTTTGCAAAACCTAAAACCATGTAAGCTTAGTTAATGTGCAGCTTTGTTTGGGCTTTTTTCTTCCTTTCACGTTTTATTTTCGTGTAACAGGATAACCCATCTTAATGCCTGAAAAGAATAAGAGTAAAATGAAAAATAAAAACGCAAAACACACGACAGTTAAGTATATTTAAATACTTTAAAAAATCCTGATTAAGATTAAAGTCCTTTTACACAAATAACTGTTGAGTCTAAACGTATTCTAAATAAAACCCTGTGGATAACATAATGACAAGTTTATAATTGTAAGGAATCAATAATTCAAGCTGCCATTTTAGGAGAGCAAGTATTGAAGCTAAATAGAAGAATTTGGTATCCGAACTATTAGTAATAAAGAGAGTACTGTGGTCTTCTTCTGCTTCGAATCTCATGACCATCATCATCATTCAGATTGCTTGTTGATATCTTGCTTCTGAGCTTGGTTATATGGGCTTTGAAGGAGAGGTTTCGATCGAGAATTACTCCAAAGTAGGCTGGGTTCAGATTGCTTTGTATTTGTTGGATTTCCCAGGAAACATTTTATTGTCGACGGGCTTCTCTGTTCTTTAAATGGAAGCAGCAGAGCTATGTTTTGCTGGGGTTGGGTTTGAGGCTGCTAGCGCTGTAGTATTTTGATATCTCTGCCAAAGCGAAGTGTATGGTGTTTTTAGTACTGTTGTATAAACCAAACAAAAAATGAAAAGTAAAACCAAAAAAATGTTTTATAATTTGGGTGGTGTGCATGGACATATTTTTCCGTGTTGTTAGAGACAGACGACGTACAGTACCTATAATTTAAAAGAAAAAAATGAGTGAACTTACAAAAAACACTATCCCAATCGATGATCAACAACAATCCTTTTCAGTTTCGTATATATTCAGAATGCAAAAGGAAGTAACTGTCAGTGATGAAAAAATGATTATTGTTATTCTTTACCCAAAATAACGTCCTTACGGCCAAAAGTGGGCACTTTTGCCTTCCTTTCACAAAGGCAAAAGTTTCGTCGGATTCGATTTTTTCCCAGCCAGTGTACGGAATGGTCTAGGCGTTTCTTGTGGTTCGAACTGCATTGTCCTTCATATCCAGCCATCTAGGAGCTCCTAAAACTAGCATTTTTCCAGATGATACGGCTATTCGGTACAAGTTTCACCTCATATAACTCGATTGCGAAGATCCCATCACGGCCACCTAAACTCCACACTCTGGTGATGAGATTTGGATGGCAAAATCTTGGTTTTTTTGAAATCTTGTGATGTGTTTGGACTTTGTATAGTCGAAGTACACTTTCTGTTGATTTCTCTGTTGTATAGATTGGTTTGTGCAATATGTTTGGACTGGATTGTTTTGTTTGGCGGACTGAAATCCTTGTACACTTTCTCGCATACCTCGACTAGAGCCTCTGATGGTTTAGTAGATCTTTTAGAATATCCTTTTCTGCTTTGGTAGATTTCTTAGTGAGACGTTTTATAGATTTACGGTTGCCTTTGCTAATTTATTAGACTGGTAATTGAAATGAAATCAGCATGATGCTCAAATTGTCATTCTTTAGCGAAATGTTTAAATACTTTGGCTGTATACTGAAAAACCACTAGCACTTATGACCTTCTCCGAGAATCGCTTCTCGAAAAACAGAATCTTTGCATGGCTTCATTACGGTGGAGAGTGAAAATTTGTAACTTTCTGGCAACAATAACAAATAGTCAGCTATAATGAGATAGCCTATACTGAAACAAATAGGTGCCAGCCTTTTACCATGCTCTGGTAGGTAATTTATTAGTAAATAATGAATACATTCGTTTTTGATGGTAGATATGACATATATATCTTGCGATGCTGCACGATTTGTTTAATTCGAATTAATGTTTCTGGCCAAATGTTTTTCTCTTTTGTTGGTTTCTTGGCTGGGGATCTCAAGAGTGTTTCAACATCGACGATAGTTTTAACCGAAACATACTTAGCATTAAAATGATAACTCATCAATTTGAAGCAAAGACATTATATTTTTGGGGACTGTCATTTAAAGGTCTGCAGATCGATAATGATACTAAAGGCTTATAGCCTGTCTTCGCTGTAAAGATTGGTTAGGTCCCTCCTGCTATTTCTTTTTTCTAGGACAATTCCATTTTGCAGCCAACAGTTCTACAGGATAGTAATCTTCTTCTGATGCCAATAAATAACAAGAAACACTGTCAACTGGTTTTAAATCCTGATCGACGCCTTAGTATACTATTACCCTGATGGCATTTATTAAGATTTCATCTGCACGAAGAATTTATTAGCCTGTCGGATTTCAGTGTGTTATAGCTGCTGATTTTAATAATTCTTCTCCTAATGATTCAAAAGCTTACTGGTGATCTTCATTTCATGCAATTTTGTTCTTTGCGTTGAGTAAATGCCTCTTAAGTCGTAGTCAAGTCCGGACAGACTTTAGACAACCGTTGAGCCATTCCTAGAAATCTAGGCAACTTGGAAATATATGTTGATGTACTAAATTTGCTAATCGCATCTTATTTTTGTCGAACTGATTCAGCTGATGACTGCGAAAATATATATTTTTGCATATTAAAAGTCACTAAGTTACCACCTCCGTTATCAGCAAATTTAACACATGTTTTGAAAAATTATGTGTTAAATTTGCATCGTACACCTGTTTATATTTTATGGAAACAGGACTATTTCCATACATTTCATTACACCTGGGTCCCCAGCAATTATATTTTTATAGAAGTTTGATGAAAATCCCAGGCAGTGAAGCTAAACTAAAAGGACATCGTGTTGGGCAATACTGTCGAAATTGTGCTGTAAATATACAAAGTAATTAAGGTCCTTGGTCTGGAAGCAATTCTCAATAACCAGACAGAGCGCCTATTTTTGCCATAATTTTACAATTGTTCCCACGTAACGCTAATATTTTATTAACATTTTGGAGCTTGATATACTTATTTAATATTCTTAATTACATGGGTCAAAATGATGTATATTTCCAAGTCCAAGGCACTATCGATTGGCAACACTCAATGGTTCGTTCATTTTTACACATTATCTTAAGCTTTCCATCCAGTATGGTTGTTTTTTAAAGGTTCCAGTAACAGTATAGTGATTTGCCTCAGAGCTCCCAGATGATAGGATCTACAGTTTTCCTCAACTTGAATATGTACTGATTGCCCTTTAATTTTACCGATAACATGAATTAATTCAGGAAATTTATCACTAAAATTCCTTTCTCTTTTTCTTTAGATTCCCTGTTTATTCTGGCAAATGAAGTCGAAAAAGAGCATCTCATACCCTTTGTGATTGTCTTTCTGGACGTACTAATAATTCCTCCCTGGCGGTTTTTTAAATGGTCAGTCGATCTAGTGCCTATTTGAATGACTGACATATTTCGATAGGTTTCTAGAATGTCAATTTTTTGATAGTTGGACGTTTTTCACATTCTTAATTACTGCAAATCTCAGGAATATTAGGATTTCTTAAAAAACTTTTGAAGCATTGCTCAGTTTTACAAAAATTGCAGTTTATATCCAATAATTGTATCAGAGTCAATAAATAATGGAAGATTTTTCCTTCCTTTCATTTCCTTTGAAATGATATATATGCCTCACGAATTTTATTTACGATACCTTGAGGAAACTCTTCCATTTCATTAATTATCACATTTGGGTCCTTCTTTTTTTCTTCAGACAAAAATTTATAGATGTCACACAATTTTTCCCTAAGAGTATAGCGTAACTTTGCCGCCTGAACAGTTTTTCATTTTCAACAGACGACTTACAAGAAAGAAACATTTTCTCACCTGTCCTTTCAACACCTGAATGCTGCATACAGATTAATAAACATGTCGAGGATTGGCTATTTAAAATTATTTGCCGTTTCATTTCTGGTTTTTTTTTGATAATTCTGGATAATTTTTCATGCTATTCAATTCTACCCTTAGCACCATTTTATCTGATTAGATTCATCTGAAAAGCGGATCTCTGTTTTTCTGTGTGCCAAATACATGCAAATGTTTCATGCAAATGTTTTTGTCTTTATAGAAATCCTCAGGCAATATAGGATAAACAAAAACTACTTTACGTTTTGGATATTATAACAATGTACAACAATGTAGGCCTACCACGACTTACTATAAGTATTGCTAATACAGAAATGGTTAGAGATATCAGACACTGACTACAACTTAATCTTTATTTGCTTAAAGACTATTAAAAATTCTGACATGTTTTACAACTTAGATCAGTTAAAGCATAAAAACGTTTAATTGGATATGTGTACTATGTAATGAAAAGCAGAAAAACTGCTGCAAAAAACTTCTGATGTCTGCTTGGGTAAATAATATCATTATCTTTGGCCTGTTACTTTGTCCGTTACGTCAATAAAAACATATGGCAAATCCCTCGAAATTTTCATTTTATTAGGGTTTATTGATAAAATATTTAATGGAACAAATCTCATTTCTGTTAATACTATACAGTTCACATTGTAAAAAGCAGGAATAGTGTCATAGCGCTATTAGAAGGCATATAAATGAGAGGTTTTTTGGATTATAGAATTGTGTTCCAATTGTCACAAATTGACAGAATCTGTTGTGCAAATAACATGCAGTAAACATAAACTCTCAAACGAATCATTTTAACAATAATCTCTGTGGGGTTTTAATGTAAAATTTCAATCGTACTGTATAGGAAATAAGTGACCAAGATAACCCATATCAGCAAAGTTCTATCAATAATTTTACTCTAACATAACTAACTTGTAAAGCATGCGAAATTACTAGTTTGCTTTCAGTGCTTGTGAAGGACATATAGTCACAAAACTCTGGTGTTCACTTGGTACTGCCGCTGAAGTTGTAAAACAAGATTACAACACGCAGATGACAGGCTTACCAATGACACCCTGTGTGTTTTATTTATTAAATTAGAGTCCCTGTGCGTCTTTTAGAAAGAGTCTTATGCTATAGAAAGAAAGAGGTTATTTGCAGCTATAATACTAAGAAAATAGTAATTTATTTCTAAATAACTTTTTTAACTGTCGACTTTGATAGACTAAAAGGAATCAACTTACGTTTTTTCTTGTAGAATGAAATTTTGTCTTGTGATTATTGTTACACGTATTTCTGTCCATGAGATTCAGCACCGTAAACATTTGTACTTTATAAGCTATATTATACATTATAATAGAATTTTAACATTAATATGATGATAATGAAGATGATAATGATAATGATGACCATTAGCTATATTCTGCCTCTATAAAAGTAGAAAAATCCTGTATCTATTGCCAATCTTTTGCAGATGGTTCAACGACTTTATACTGTTCTTGCTCAACACCCTTAGCCAGCTTAATTTTTTGTGTGACTTCAACGACCCTAGTGTTATATCTGTAGTTTAGGTTGCAGCACACTAAATAGGTTATTATAGCTGTTTCCTCTCCAGGATTTTGTACTTTAATTCCCATATGACAATGAATCGATGACTTCTAGTGCTGTTTCAGGACGCATTAGAAGTAAGTAGCTATACACTGATCGTCTTGTTTGGGCCATGATGGAAGTCAATGGTATGATGTAACATGTATTGTACAGTGATGTGTTTTTGATGAGACTGTTTGGCCAATCGTGCCCTGTAAGGCACGAATGTACTTTCGATAACAGTAATCAAGGTTATCCCAAAGTGGTTTTGGAGTAAATCAACTTCTGCTTCTGCACATTATCAGTGTTACTCAAGTAACATTGTGACCCCTAATTTCTTATAATATACAGATCTATATATTTCTAAGGGTTTCAGACGGTATATTTCTGTCGAAATAAAGTGCTATAATATATCGGAGGAGTTGCATAGTAGGGATATAAAAACCTCACCTCACCCATTTCTCTTCTTTCTGTAGACCTATTTGTCATCTTTTGTTTTGTTTCTCGTGTATTTATTACCTACACACGCTTAAGCTTTACCTCGGCCTTTTTCATGTATAAGCTTCTATTTTCCGTTTTTCTGTGACTGCAAAAAGTAATCTTCCTCTTTATACTCTTTTTTGCCAAAAACCTTGCATAATCCACTTTGAGGTAAAAGGCTAAAGACAAAATTGGTGGACTTGGTCTTCAGGAGGTTTTGTTAAACGAGCTTTCGGATAGCAGATGAAAAGGACTTGTGAGAAGATATACGTCTCATTTTCTATCGAGTAAGCTGTTTAGAAAAACACTGTTAGCTATTTGCTGGTTGTAGAAGTTTCACATATACTACGCTGTATTTATTGCAGCTAATCTTTATCACACATTCAGGGGATATTTGACTTATTGATGGTATCACTGTCTCTGGTTATAGGTATGTCAATTTTATGGACATCCTAGTGTTTTAACATAAATAAAGGAACAGGCATATATTGAACCTGTAAAATATTGTTTGAGACCACTTTGACATGGTCTTATGAAATCCTTCTGAAAAAGATGCTGTTTCATTGTAGACAGCATCTTGTCTTTACTGCTCAGGAGTACGATAAGAGAAATATATTTAGGTGGACAGGAGTTTTTTCGTTGTGGCAGAGCAATGAGTGTATCGTGACTAATAACGTCAATGGGAAGATATTGTTTAAAGGTAGTGTTGCTTTGGGAAGTTTATTTGTCAGTAGGGTATTGTCATTAGTTTATTATCCATTATCCTAACGTCGGCTGATGATGACGCAGCGGTTCTTAGTGAGATGTTACAATGGTCCATTGCTCGTATCAGTAGACTGCTTTGAAACCCATTTCTGATTGTACCTGCCTAATCTTGTAAATTCCAACTGTGTAATCACGGTTTTTTGCACTGAGAATGGTGGAAATATCTGCTATCTTAAGGGCCCTAGCTATACTATACTACTAATAAGACTTCCTAGTAAGATTGGTTTCATTTTGCATTTCATCAGCTAATATTTTAATGTCTGTTAGGCCTTCTATTTTCTGCAGAATGATGTTGCATCCCTAGAGCAGATTAGTTTTTTTGCCACCCTGATTGATGAAGACCCAAATTCTTTTTGCCAACTTGATAATTTTGTTATTGTGAGATCTTTAGTATGGATTATGAATTTTATCCTTTTCACCATTTATGCTGTGCTGACGCCGGGTGTTTCTACACATTTCAATACACTAGCTAGTGTCTTTTGGGGGTTTGTGAATTGTGGCTTATCTTAAGCATGTATTTTTGCAAAACGTTTTAGAAAGAAAGGTGAACGGTACGATCACCAGTGCTTTGATATATCCTATAAGTAAACCAAGCAGAAAAGGTCAGTTGGAATCGAGCGATCAGCGGCACCTCTGGTAAACAAACCTCTGATCCCCTATCATAAATCAATGAACTAAAACAATAAATATTTTTGACGACTAAAAGATAGGTAAGGTTTACTAATATCCAGAAGTATTTGATGTGAAATGGCTGTTAATTATAAATCCATTTCACGTCAAATTCACTCAACCGCTAGTCACCTTGTGTTCCATTACGTACCGAAAAAATGCGATGGCTCAACTGAAAAAGCTGTCATCGTTGCAATGAAAAGGCGTTAAAATTACCAAATAATAATAAAATAACAAATCATGAGTTAACCCTATCACATTTGCTAAACAATATACACATTTAAAAGTCCTAAAATGCATGCCTTTACCAGTTTATAGGTTTCATATAACAGTGCTGCATATAAAAATAACAACATTAAGATTAAAACAAAAATGTACTCTTGGTGTAACATATAAAGATAATATTCTTAACATCTACAAGTAAAGCAAAACTCAGTCATCACATTTCAGCTTCAAATCAAATGGTAAAAGCCAAACCAAGTATATAGAGAAAGACAAAATTTATTTTAATTTTTTTATCAATGCTCTAAAATACTGTGCTTTTGTTTAAAGTCCTTTAAACAATTAAATTATATGTCAAGAGACCAACAATTCATTAAATATTTTCGTGTATTTCACACATCGTCAAACCAATCTGAAACATATAAAGAATACAACTACTCAGTTTTATGACTACAATGAGAGAAAAAACAGGACATAAGTCTATAATCAAGAATGTTCAGTGGTCAGCAGAAGCTAACAACAACTAGATCTTGATTGTCAGCGTCCTACTCCGGTACTCATCCTGGGTGTTAATCTCTGGCTTCAGACCTTTTATCCAGAGTGCTTCCAGAGTGAGGAGAAAAGCTTCCCCTCTAGATGTTTATGTTAAGATTTCTATGTCCTTATTCGATAATGTACTACTAGAGTACTATTTAATTACATTAATTTAAATATATATTTATATATAAAAATCCACTCAACTCCACACGTCAGCACAATTTCACATTAATGTGAAAGGAGTTACATTCTATGAATAAATACCAGTGAATATATATATATATATATATATATATATATATATATATGTTTCTATATTTATATACTGGTATATATGTGTGTGTATATTTGTGGTAATACCTATAGGAAAGACTAAGACAAATGATATTTTGTCGATTAGACAAAGATTAAAGATTAGAAGCAAGATTTGTAACTAGCACGTTACAAACACGTCTCTAACTCTATCAAGATCATTAAGAACAGATGACGGAGCACCTGTCCAGATTTGACCACAGTGCTCCATGCAAGAAAAGATGATAACTTTATAGAAATATAGGATGGCTTCAGGCTTAGGGTAATCTCTAGCAGGATACAAAGAACCAAACTTATCAGAAGCAGAGTTACAATAGTTAGAATATAAAAGTCTCAAAAATAATCTAGAAAATGATCAACCATTTATCTTCATTGATGGGCATTCCTAAACAGGAGAAGCAAACTGACCAGGGCTATCACCAGAATAATTGAATGATAATCCCACAAATATTCGAGGGATAATGGAAAAAGCAAAAAAAGCAAAAAGGTCACTACTCTCAAAAATATTTTTCTTTAAATGTAATTTTGGAAAACCTTTGTATCTTCAAACAAACTTGAATTCAATTAAAACAAACACACGATACACACACATATATGTGTATATATATATATATATATACATACATACATAAATAAAAGAGATATAATAAGTTGGAAAGAATAAAAAAAACTACACTATCCATTTCGACAAGCCTGTTTCGTGATTTTACTCACTCGTCAGGAAATGTACATTTCCTCTTTTATTACGCTCTGCATTTATGTATCGAGCACTCTAATACGGTTAACCGAATCGAATGTACCATACATACATNAATGATAATCTCACAAATATTCGTGAGATAATGGAAAAAGAAAAAAAAACAGAAAGTGCTCTACGCTCAAAAATAGTTTTCTTTAGATGAAATTTTTGAAAACCTTTGTATCTTCAAACAAACTTGAATTCAATAAAACAAACACACGATACACACACATATATGTGTATATATATATATATATATATATATACATACACATACATACATAAATAAAAGAGATATAATAAGTTGGAAAGAATAAAAAAAACTACACTATCCATTTCGACAACCCTGTTTCGTGATTTTACTCACTCGTCAGGAAATGTACATTTCCTCTTTTATTACGCTCTGCATTTATGTATCGAGCACTCTAATACGGTTAACCGAATCGAATGTACCATACATACATAAATATATATATATTTATATAGTATCAGTAGCAGTGAAGATGATTTTCCTTATTCTACTGGAGTAATTTGATAACAACTAAATGACTTATAATTTATCATTATCACCGTTATTACACTTATTGAATGGGCACAAAATCATTTTCTCTCATTTCTTCTGAAGCTGACCTGTTCAAATTTAAAGTTTTCAAGAATTTTTAACTCCCAGCTTGCTCGAGAATTGTTTTAACTTGAGAGATGCATGTTGTGGTCAAATACCAGATATTAGCACATTGAGAGTATCGTGATGCGAGAATACCGATATTGTAAATTCAGTTTGAATTCTTCAGTTCGTGCATTTTTTTCTCTTGCAGCTCAGGATACAATCAATGGTGATTAAAAATTACTAAGTCTACTTAATTATCAAAAAATGTAATAGCACTTGCAAATCTCTGCCCAGGCCAAAGTGATAGTTGAAGGTGCTTAATTGGTACAATTCATTACCAGTTCACTTTACTTTATATGTATTACATTTTTTACAGGATCTTCAGTCTGGTCTATTAGTGTCAGGGCAATATTGAACATCGTCTGCTTGTTTTCTAAACTTTTCTATCTCAAAATACCCCTACTGTATCTTGGGTAGATTAACACTGCCTATGACTTGGAGTATAACAAGGTTTGATCCCTCAAATATTAGGTATCTTTTTCCACACAGTACTGATTTATGTCAATTGAACAGTCAAAATTGTTTGTTGGCAATGCTTAAGAGGAGTCTTGGTAAATACATCTGTTTCTTGTTCTTAAGTTACTTTCTCTTCCGTTTGTCCAAAGGCTACTGTTGTGAGCACCATACCATTATTGTTGCAGTGTATATGACTTTCTGTGCAGTCTATCTCGTATTGTTTATAAGACTTGCCTTCGTTTTCTCATTTGCACGTGGAATACTCCAGCCTAAGAGTTGTCGTGTTGTAATATCGTTAGTGAGTCACAGGGCTGAATTCCTAGGAGAACTTTTAAAAGAATTGGCAACCAATTATTTAATTGCTTCCTAAATATTTGCATTAAAAGCTTGTGGGCAACTTTTGCTTTTCGGAAGTCTGAAATAAATTGAATAAACGAAGAGCTTCAGAACTGATAGACATTAAAGATATATTTTAATTCAAGCATGTGTTTCTGCCTCAGCTAATTCTCTGGCAGGAGCACAAAATACGAGTTTTTTCTGACTATCAAAAACCTACAATAACATGAGCCCAAAGCCTTTCTGGCTACTATTACAGAATACCTTAACAGGGAATCGGAGTACTTAGCATAAAGCAAAAACAAACACTTTTGTTAGAATGTGATTTTATTTCTCCGTATGCAATCTAAGATTTTTCCTGGTGTAATGTGACCTTTAATCATAACATTGAATTTCTAAGAGTGCTTTTAAAATACAAAATGGACAAGCAGTCATTTAACTGTTCACTAAATATTTGCAATAATGACTTGCGGTTAACTTTTAATTTTTCTGAAGCCTTGAATAAACTGACTAAACTATATCATTCACAGTCAATAGACACTAAAGCTCCCATTTGATTTGAAGATCTGTTTCTGCTCTGGAGAGGGTCTCCCGAATCTTATAAGACCACAATAACACCGTCCCAGTCCCTTTCTGGCTAATGTCACAGAAAATTTTGATAGAAAACCAGAATAGTGTAAAGCAATGACAATCTCTTTGTTGAATATACTTTCATTTCTTCATCAATATTCTTTTTGCATCAGTTCTTTTCCATGCATATTTCTTATCTATAGATCTTCCAAGTTAAGATAATGCAATAGTACTAGATTTTTAATAAAATTAATTTGCTAAATGTATCAGAGATAGAGGGTAGGCTGATAGAAAAAGTTGATAATTAAAATTAGCACAAATAGCTCTAAGGAGCCGTGGCTTAATGGTTAGTGCAATTGCACAGTAACCAAGGGTTCCGGGTTCGTTTCTCCTAGCTGTCGAGGAGAATTCGGAAGTTCACAAAGAAAAAAAGCCATTGGTTGGCGTCAGTAAGGGCCAAGAAATTCCTCACTGCCAAAGTCCCTCTGAAGGGCACCGTCTGAGCCCCAATTGTTGGGAAAAATGAAGTTAAAACTAAAAAAAACCCAAAATAAACAAAAAACAAATAGCTCTAAATCGAACGTTACCATGGATGAACACTCAAGGTTTGATTTCTTAGCCCTGCTACTCTTTATTGTTTTATGTTTTTTAGATGGTGATGTACTTACCTTGAATAACTTTACCCTGAGAATTAAAACAACTGGGTGAAAACCAAGGTTGCAAAGCTGCATATTTGTTTATTTGACCATACTGAAAATCCTTTTATTCCACCGATGAAAAGGAGATATCTTTATGAATACTTTAGTGCCTTTTGAAGGAAATTTAACTGCTGGTCGCTAAAGAAATATTTGACTAAAACAAGCCTTTTCCGTAATATATTTCTCTTCTTTGTCACCTACGATATGTGAAAAGAGTGCTGTAAAGAAGGCATTCTACAGCAAGGTAGAGGGCAGGAGAAATAGAGGAAGGCAAAAGCAGGAGTGGAGGGATGTCATCAAGACGGATATGGAGGAAGTTCAAGCATCGACGGAGGACACTAAAGGCCGGAGAAAGTGGAGAAGACTGAGTAGAGTGACCACCCGACCTGACTCGTTGGAAAAGGCCAAAAGGAGAAGAAGAAGATATGTGAATTCTCTCATACACTCTGAAATTATTTTGCCTTTCAAAAACTGATATGAAAGCCACTTATCCAGTTCACAATCTACTCTGGCTCCACGTTCAAATAATTTATTCTTGAGTAGTGATTCTTTACGAAGTTGGCAAATTTCATATGTGCAAGAACCAGAAATATTCAGGAATATGTTTCTGTGTCGATTTGAATATATTATGATAAAAACCATAAGCAGCTTTTAAAAACTCTTATTTTTCAGAATGGAAAGATTTCGTTTATCAAAGGGTTAGTTTAATAGTAACTTGTTTGTTAGAAAAATAAACATACTAGAATTGAGAATTGGCAGCCTCATTTAATAAACAAAGTTTTCATTTTGCTCTGCACCCTACACTCTAAGGCAATTTCAAATATACTGGAATGATTTAGGTAGAGTCTAACTGATATTTTTCATGATATACTATTGGAATTCTACTTTCAACAAGTAGCATACTGTGCTTTCAAATAGCGATGAAATCTCATGACATGCTTATTGTGAAAGGCAAAAAGAAACACTATCTGATGAAAACGATAAAAAATCCTTATTTGTTTCCAAAGTAGACCAAGCCCCATACGAAATATAACATTTTTTTAGAGTATTTGTCGATTTCGGATAGTTATGCTCTTCAAAGGTGCAGTACCATTTTTTTGACATCTGCCTGTTTCTGATAAACACAACAAGAAATTACGTCATTTTTCTGTGTTAGACTCAAACAACGTTATACAAGTTTAATTATTACCTTTCAAGTATACTTTCAAATGTACATCACAATAAAGGGAAAACATCATTATAATTGTTAAAACCCAAGTTCTATGTGGAAATTCTTTAACGTATCATCCTTGAATTAATAAGTGTTACTAATCCACTCTTGCAATCAGAAAAACTAAATTTCTCACAGTTTTTTTCACTTTCTTTTCAACCCTGGGTATACATTTTTCCACCAGAGTAATTGTTTAAAGGGTTTAGCAAAACTGGAAAATCCTGTGCAAGCTGGAGAAATAAAACAGACGAAAAGAGTGAAGATGTATCTTGGTTTCTATCGAAGTTTAGGATATAATGAGCAAGGCATGATATTCCCCTTCGAAAGTCAGTGGATATTGAATTATTATCTCCCACATCCACTCAACTCAACACGGCAATTTCTCAGAAATCCTCTGAATGAAGGTATAGTGACGTAAATCCTTTACGAAGCGTTTTATATTATTTGTAGAAAAGTCTCTTTTCTCCTAATCAATAAGCGTCAATCTTATTTATTTGGTTAGAAATTACTTTAGGAATTGGACTTGCCATCAGTTCCCGTTTCCACATTAGCTGGTATAACAGCTGACAATAACCTTTCAAACACACACACATACAAATATATTTAAATATATAATTAACGCCACTGCGTCACTAGGTAACCTAGGATAAGTATGTCTACGTCTCAAGTCCGGACCAGGACCTCAGAGGCGCAGAACAGGGATTTGCAATGTTTCGAATGCTTCGAATAGTTCATATATATACTGGTTCTATTAGCCTTACCACTTAAAACAAGTGGAGAATGGCCTCCTGGTCCTGCTACTTAGAAGGTTTAATTTCTTCTTTTTGTTTAAAGTTATCAGTACAGAAAGAGGGAGGGAAAAGAAGGTTTGATGTCGAAATCGCTCCCATGATCCTGAGATAAAACAAATCGTCTCTATCCACTGTGTTATCTGGTTGATCAGAATCATAACAGGTTTGTGTTGTTATTATTGATTGAGGCAATGGCTTTCAAGATAGCATTCAATGATGATGACGATAAAGGAAATGACTGACACATAGCTGTGGTTGACCTGAATTTCGCTGAAAGTGAAAACTCAGGGAGCATCACTGTTGATAAAAGGAAGGTAAATTTTGTGTAGGTAGATATCAGTTAGATCCTAAATTACGCTGTTCATTAAATTAATTTAATGTTATTGCTTACAAAGTTAGACAAAAGTGACCGGATTTTACACTGTATTTCGTAAGGGTACCACCACTAGTTATTCTATATTCATTTAAACTAATCTTATTTTAAACCTGAAAGTTAGTTAGGGTATGGGAGTTCAACACAAACTAATAGTATTCTTACAAAATATGGTGTGAATAATAATAACAATAATAGTACAGATCTATAGCTCATGGAAAATGCAGTAGCCTTTGTTCACAGGAGAGCTTTTTTTTCATCTGATTTTAACTTTTTCGGAAAAGATATTAGCAAGAATAATGTTAGAAAAACAACACAACGATTACTTGTTTCTACGTTAAATTTAATAACCATGCTCTCCAGATTTTTCGAAAACATAATCTGCGGGATCATTAAAATTCCTGCCGTTAAGCTGCTAAGACGTTTCTAGTTACTTACTTTCTTATTCCAGTTCGGCATACTAAGATATTTCTGGTTGACAGGTATATAAATTGCCGCGGGATTAAGATAATGTGATCAGTTTGGCTGCTTTTTTATGGTTTATGAGGAACCAAATCAAATGACCTTGTTATAGTTCTAAAACAAATTGCTTTAATGATAAAATTTTTTTTTGACTGAATTAATGGTAAAATAAAAAATTATCCTGCCACCCAATTTTGCTCGACAGTTTTTGTTGTTACGTACAACTTAATTTTTATAAATCTAGCTATATATGATGCAGAACAATTTTAAAAAATGGGAAATTTGAGGTTATAAAATAATTTTAACCTCTCAGCTATGATGTAATGCACATATCTTCCAAGTAACTGAACGAAAGTGCAAGCTAAAAAAAACCAAGGCGTAGCTAATACCAGTCCGTAAATTACTCATGAACAAAGTGCAAAAGAGTCAAAAATCATCCTGCGAGCTTATCAAAGACGGTTTTTCAAGATACTATTAATTACAGAGTGAAAAAATACATTCTTTGTTAAAGAACAATGGAGCAGTTGTATCTAACGAAATTTTGACGCTTTTCTGTGTACACAGCTGGGATTTGAATTTTTAATACATCACGCCATATCTTTGGAGATATCTTCTGAGCATGCAACTTATCGCAGCCGAAAAAGAAATAAAGAAGAATCCAGAATAGGCGATATTGCTGAGAGGGGGTTGATTTTATCGTGATAATTCAAGAGGCCTATTCGATTCGATTTATTTGCAATTGGTAATAGAAAAACTGTATTTTGTTTTGTTTAGCTAAACTATGTATTGTATATTTTTAATGCGGATCTACAATATGGATAAATGGATCATTCAGTATATCATTCATTTATTTGCTTATTGTTATTTTGGAGTAAGATGAACCTTCTTATAAAAAAAAGTCACCGTAAGTGATCTAGCTTCCCTGAGGTTGCACTGCTATAGGAAAAGTGGTACACATCCTAATTCAAAGATTTGATAGAAGTCCCATTTTGCTAAAATTTCTGACTATGGGCAGACAAGCCACCCCTTTTTGAAAATAATAGGTCCTAGGTTTGACACAAATTTACACCCCTTTCTTAGTAAATATAAGAATAAGGATCAATACCATTTTTTACACAGAAGTCCAACAACCTGGTGCAGCTTCCACTCAGACTTGTTATTTGTTGTTCAGAGGTTTAAAAACCAGTTCTTGAATTGAGTTACATTGTTTACAAGAAATAAAATTTTGCATATTAACAAACACACATTTTTGTGAAAGATAATTATTTTTTCCTGTTCACAATATACCACTTACCTTCTCGGTTCCACGTTTACTCAATTTTACATAATTTTAAGTATGCTTGCTTTAATTTATTTTTTTATTTTCCAGGTACTATATTGATGCAGAATTGAGATGTCATAATTGTTCACAACTTTCTGTTCACAACACATGTCAACGAAAATTTCCCAATTTTAATATTAAGCAAAGGCGAGAAGTATCTCTTGAAACGTAGCTCAAAAAATGCTTGCCACTCACGACAGGATACATGTCCTACATCAATGTTCATCTTTTGTTAGCTCGGATTTTTGGCCATAAAAATTCTCGTTTTAAATTTTTTTATTCTAAGACAAGGAACAAATTGACAAATGTGTTTAAAAAATTTATCATCCTTCCTAAGATCTTTTCAGATTTCTTTCAGTAAGCCCTCTTTAATGTGTAAAGAAGGAAATGTAATCTTTTTCCTAGATAAACAAGTTTTATTTATTATCATTCTTGTCACCACAATCAGTCGTTCTCCTATTAACTAGTCTCTAGTTATCCAATAATCTTCTAGGACTCTGTCATTCTAATAACAGATAAGGTATGGTTACTTATTAAAACCTTACTGTTGTCCCAGCAAAAAGTGACTAGCTTTAAGTCAAGAGGTAACCCAGCTGTTCTTGCTGTCTTGGTCAGATTTTAGCCCTGCTTATTGGCAACATATTTTTCTTTGAGTCCCGTTGAATTTTCGATTGGAATAAAAACATTGATGATATAAAGCAATAAACACTTTAAACTTCATTTACAGCTGTCAAAAAAGTTCCTATTACTAATTGAGTAAGAGCGAAATCAGTATTTTTGCTCTTCACCGGCTCGTCATTTGTGTCGAAAACCTGAAATAAATTTTGCATCACATATTAGATGGAATTATATTGGTGATCCTGGTTATCAGAAGTTTGTCATTTAATCAAAAAGTTGGTTCCTCAGGTTCCTTTAACAGAATTAAATCTCTACTCAGTTCAATAACCTGTCCTTGTGTGAAACAGATTCCTTCATGAGACGAACTTGCATAATTGGCGTCCTTATCTGTATCAATATCCGCTCCAACATATTCATTAATATCATGTTTAACAGCTACATCGTTCGATGTTTATTGTGATAATTCTGGGAGTATTAAGCTCAGGCCAAATATTTACGTTTCTTTAGAATCCAAATCTGCTAAACCAACAACACGGTAATATCAATCAACTAGATGTTTACTTCAAGGACTTACCTCAACCCAATGTGCACTGACATAATTGTTCAAGACAGGTTTTACAAACAAGGAAATTTCTGTAATTTGTTTTGATCACAAAATTTATCCCAATATGTGAATTTTTTTTATGACAAGATTAATAATGGTTCTTCTGGCATATGGTGTTTTCTATTTAACATATACATAGCAAAAAAAATTAGGATTATTTCTGTAATCAAATTTGTAGCCTTATCTTGTACCCTATGCAATTGGAAAAATAAAAATAAAAGAATTTACCTAAAGCTGTATAAAGAAATCAAATTTGACATGTTAACAACGAAAACACTGCCATTGCATTGTTATCAGAATTTAATAGAACATTAATAAGATTTTATCAAATAAGCCAAAATAAATAAAGTATAAAATTGTTAACATCAAAATGTACCTTCTCCAAGATGGACTTTCCCCATTCAGTCTGCAAGTTAAAATATCTCATAAGAAACCTTTAATGTTTACCTAATACAATTATGTCTTTTACTACAATTTGGAAATACAAAATTATTAATCCTAAAAAGGAAAAGAGAAGAACAGGCAAGGAGGAAAAATTCGTGATTTTAAAGAGAAATAAGCCAGATGCATAACAGAACAGGTAAAACGTAAGCTTACCAAAACAAATGGATCTTATTTTTGGATTCAGTTTCCCCAAATTATTTAATGATAACCCAAAAGTTGCTTTTAGCCAACTGTGTATTAACATGTATAAGTAATTGTTTTATATTTTTTTCAAGTAAATTAAAACCGGAAATCAAATAAATGATGATTATGATAATTGAGACATACCTACAATAGATGTTAAAGGCTATGCTATAAATATATTTATTACCATTATTATTATTATTATTATTATTATTATTATTATTATTATTGTAGGTATTTCATTTCACGGCAAATCCAGTTTTGAGACTGGGACCTGGTCTTTTCCAAAGAGCTGAGGTATCCAAACCTTCACTTCCGTCTCTTTTCTACTCCTTTCTTTCCAGTACCTTTTGCAGTATGTGTGCTGTTCCTAGCAGAGCTGACTTTTGAACAGTTTCAAAAGATAAATCGACTCCGAGGATGGACAAAAAGGATATCAGTCGCTCTGTAATTGTTCCCAGTGCACCGATGATGATCGGCACAACAGCTGTCTTCATTTTCCACAGCCAAGACATCTCTCAGGACAGCTCTTGGTACTTCTCTATCTTTTCATCTTTCTTTGCCAGCGTTCTTACATCTCCGGGGACGGCAATGCCAATAATGATGCACTCATTGAGTTTCTTTCTTACCACAATGATGTCAGGTTTTCCCTCTTCTATTTGCTTATCGACGTAGACATTAAAGTCCCATAGAACCTTCACTTCTTCGTTTTCAACAACCTTTTCTGCTCTGTGGTCGTACCACCCCTTAGTGTGAGGTAGTCCGTGCAGCTTACAGAGGTTCAAATTCACTGCACATAAAACTTTGTACCATTATTATTATTATTATTGAGTGGTGGAGCAATACGAGCCCATGGGGGACTCAGGGGTAGAAACCCCAGCAAACCCATCCGACTACCAGCCCGATAAGGGTAAACTGGGTGCATGGATCACACCCAAGTGTGTGCGATATTGATGTACATAAAAAAAACAACAGCACATGACCTTGCAGTTGGGGCCTGTTTATTATTATTAGTAGTAGTATCATTATAAGTATTAGTAGTTGTTGTTGGTGGTGGTGTTGTGGTGGTGATGGTGATGGTGATGGTGGTGGTGNCCATGGGGGACTCAGGGGTAGAAACCCCAGCAAACCCATCCGACTATCAGCCCGATAAGGGTAAACTGGGTGCATGCATCACACCCACGTGTGTGCGATATTGATGTAGATAAAAAAAACACAACAGCACATGACCTTGCAGTTGGGGCCTGTTTATTATTATTTGTAGTAGTATTATTATAAGTATTAGTAGTTGTTGTTGGTGGTGGTGTTGTGGTGGTGATGGTGATGGTGATGGTGGTGGTGTATTGTAGTAATATCATCTTGTTTTACCATAGTGAATTTCCTACTCTCCCTGAAGGTTTTCTCTGAACATACTAGCACCAGATCAAAAGGCTTTAGACTGCAAATATTCGTCGCACAATTTTAGCACTTTCTAATGTTACAAGTAGAATGAATGGAATTGTTCAAGTTTTAAAGTCTTGAGGGTTTTTAATATATTTTTGAAAGTGATGTAATACGCTTCTATAATTGTTACTCTTTTGGTACATATGTCCTATTGCTGCCTAGTTCGACTCTCAGTTAAGAGTAGTTGTCAAGCTTTTCCAAGCTGGAATCACAAAATCACTACTTCCAGTTTTGTTGTTTTGAAATAAGTTTCTATTTTGATCTCTCTCAGGGCGCCTCACGATCAAGGGCTGAAGATGTCATGATATTTTATGTATTGTCATAAAATATAGGACTGATGTGTCATGATAAATGGAATGTCAATAAGATAGGCTTGAGGCTTTCTTTCAAGATGAAGTACTGACGTTAGGACAGTACATTGATTTTAGTATACCCTGGGCTTTCCTTGGGTATTATCAATAAACTTATCACTGTCGTTTTTATTGCTCCTGGGGCACTTGTCACTACAGGACTTCGTGCTGTCATTAGTTCCCATATTCTGGTAATTTCGTTTTCCAGCTGTTAATATTTACAGATTTTATCCTATTTATAATGTAGCAACTCATAGATATCATATATGGGATATTATAGTCAGCCTGTACAGTAGTGTCATTAAGCATTTTTTTTATACCTTTGATGAGTATATCGTGTTGGTTAGCAATAATTTTTTTGTAAAAGTGGGAAGTGTAGTCGAACGAGATAAGTGCATTTGCATCTTCTGTGGTTGGTTGAGACTGGTGGTTGTAGCAATTTTCAGAGCATGCTGTATGGTAGTGTTTACAAATTTACAGTTGTAAATGTCCTATACGATCATGTCTAGAATTAGAATTAATCAGTTGGTGCAAGAACAAAACAGCCAGAGACTGTGTTATCAAATCCCTCAGTTTCATCGTAGCACGGTCTTAGCTTTGAATCTGCTCCATTATTTAAGAAGTTAGTCAGGTAATTTCTAGTAAAATATCTCCAGCTGTGTGTTGTCTAAATGAAACCTTTAATTTTGCCTTTAAAGCTACTGCTTCTCAGCCACTGGTTATAATTGTTAACATGTATGTACAAAACACTAAATAATTGGACATGTTTGCCTTGCAGAAAATATGTCTTACATAAAAAAGTTACTCTTGGCCAGAATCATAAAAGATAACATGGAGACCTTTAAATAAAATACTCAGAGTTGCTGATCAAGTCTTTTGTTGAGGGAAAGAAATGCACACAATCATGATTAGAGTTTGGGCTAAATGTTAAAAAGAAAGATATTTGCAGCAAGAGCTTTACTGAAGAAGATGATAAACCATCAGGAACATTTAAATATCATTATTATTATCATTATTATTATTATTAGGAACAAATGACTCTCCTACTAATTTGCTTTTGTTGTGTCGACATATTTACTTCATATCAGCGGGAGGGTAGTGTACTGTTGGCTTGGTCCCTGACTTATCTACATGGGCTAAACCTTTCTTGCCATGTTAAGTATAACATTCAAACTTTTCAAACGTGTGTGATGCAGGGTTCTCCATGGAGACCCAGAAATATAGTATATATTTATTCAACTTTTCTTTCTGTATCTGGCCCTCCTCCCACATTTCCACCACTGTAAGTCTTCTTCTTACCCAACCTTCCATAACACAATTTAACCACGCCTGCCAATGTTTGGTATTATATCTTGAACTTTTAATCTCCCAATGTGTTAGTTTCACTCCTCCTTTTCCCTTCTTTCTTTCTCAGCCTTTCTTTAAACTGCGTTGCATTGAATATTCCAAGAAAGCCTTAAAATAACCTCCTCTAACATCTTACCCTGTGACTCGTGATCGTTGAACAAGTTTTCTTTTTTAATTGACATACTCTTGTGATTAGAAATATTGGAACAGATCCTGGAAATTTGTTAAGACGCTTGGTTCTATGTGTTGATCTGATGTTGGCTTCTTCTGACCATCAGATATTATATATTTCATTGTGCACTTGTTTCCATTGGTCCGACCTGCTTCACGCCATAAATTAGCTGCAAGCAGCATTTTGTAATTTTGATCCAGAAGCAGTTGCGAAGGAAGACCACCGGCTTTTGAATATGCAGCAGTCTTGCTTCTGGACAATTGTTTACAACCACTACTAATGGAAAAGGTGAATTTCCTGTTGTTATAAAGGTTGTGACTTTTCAGGTCAATGTTTTTTGCTCAGAATATTGCTGCATTGTCCATTGAAGTGTTAAAAATTACCCACTTGACAATTTGTGTAGTACCTCTCTGAAGTATGCTGTGTTGTCACCTCTTTTTTGCATGACTTCATAAAAGACAAGAGGTTTATCAAGTTCTCTGCAGAGTCCCTTTCCTGGAATTTAAATTTTGTCCACTAATGCTGGTAGAATAAAGTGGTTTATCTCCAACTGATGATTTTTACACAATGGGCGAAAAAAAACCCCACAAATTGGCCAAATTGTTTTGAAGGGATTTAAACTTTACTGAAAGTAGACTGATCTTTAAATCCAAAGGGAGTATTCTAGCAAATAACATATGATGAAAGGGAGAAGAGTGGTATACCTCTGAAAAAATTAGGAACTTCCAATATTTTTTGTAATTAATTGGAAGAGCTTATAAAGTAGGTCAAACTTTATGCCATTCTGTCCCCCTTTTCACACACCCCACACTTCCTTTTGTGCTTATGCTGGTGTCAGTGTTCCGTTATCTTAAGAGCTATGGCAGCGTACAATAATGCTACATGGTAAACCTATATACTGAAAATAATTATGAATAAAACACGTAGCTGTAGTAGGACTCCAATTCACGATCGTAAAATGTGAGCCCGATGTCCTGTTAACTGGGATAAACAACCTGGAGCAAAACACATAGTTTTGAGACGTTAATTATTTGATGTTACAAGAAATAAAAACACTTTCTAGTCAATTACTCATTAATTAGCAGGTGTACATAGCAAAAATTATAACAGGAATTGTGGAGTTGCCCAAAGAATCATAGAAACAATTTTTATGACTTTAGCCTTAAAAAAGAACCCTTCCGCTAATTTATCTGCTAAATGAATGCTAACCACAGGTATAATAATTTCTGAACTATCATTTCTGATTAACTGATTCTCTTCGCTCACCAGCCGGAAAATTATTATTATTATTATTATTATTATTTTAGAGTGGGTACATACCATCAAGTGATGGATCGATAAAAACCTGAATTGTGCATCCAGCAACAAGCCAGGAAAGGCGAACGCAGGTAAATTTGCTATAGCTACAGGAATGAGATAAAATAGATAAAAAAAAAATTGACAACATCATTTTAACCTTGGAAGTGGCACCCCAAAAGGAAAGGAAGGGATGTCACATTGCTTAAGCAGTTGTTGTTGTTGTTGTTGCTGTTGTTGTTGTTGTTGTTGTTGTATGACAACAACTCAAAACTACACCACTCCTCACTCCTACCCTGAAAACTGACAATACATAAAACAACATCTTAGTACTAGTGCTAGACCTGGTATTTCAGCCTTAAATTCAGATAGGATATTTGTTATTGCCTGTTTGGTGCCAAAAATAACAATAAAGAGCCCCCAAAAGTTATAATATCATAATTTATGCCAAAGTGCTTTATTTTTATTATTATTATCAATATTATCTTAAACATCGCACATTGATTTCATTTAATGTTAATGTCTCTCTGATATTGGTAACAGAAAGACGTGACACAGAATCCAAGAGCATTACAGTTTTCTGCATCTCTTCACTTGATAATAATTCTTTTTAATTATTATAATTATTATCTCTGATTCTTTTTGATTCTCTGTTTCATTCGCCATTAGCGCCTGGTTTAATCCATGTTCTTGGGTTATTGGGCCCATATAACAATTAGCGCAGGTTCTGTTTTCGTTCCCCATATTTTTGTACTTTCAACTTCGAGATCTTTGTACATGAAGAGTTTTTCTGCTACTTTTACCGACGTGTTTCGATTTCATGGGAGTACCATATATATCAGCATACACGTTTTCTCTTGCTTTTCCTTAATTATGATGCCAGATTTTTTCGGTCTAATGGTCTTTTAGGTGTAGAGTTGCAAATCCGGAAGAAATGCAACTTTTTCTTTATTTTCTGTAAATGTTTCTCTGGTTGGTGATCATACCACTATCAGTTCTTTTGACGTTACAATGGATTAATGTTATAAAGATTTTCAAATAGTAAGGTGAGCCTTTCATATGTCTTTCGAGGTATTTGTATTCCGTCTTCGCTAACTAAGGGCATCCAGATAGTATGTGGCTGATGCTTTTGCCATAACGATAACACAATCAACAGAGTTCCGTCTAGTTTCGTCTTTGATGATTTTATAGCGGTATGATCGTGTGGCTAAACGTTGGTCTTGAGCTACTGTTCCTTTCAGTCAAGTGTTAGTGTGTAGTCCACATTTTCTTCCTTGATTCTGATCGGTTATTGCTCACGCATCGCTTTACTTTCCAATTTCGTTTTGATGTTTGTCTTGGACTTGAGACTTCGCATATTGTTTCACTGTCTTAGCAAGCCGAGTCACTGGTTCGCCATTCTTTTCCATTATATCTTTCATATTTAGTTCCTTCTTGAATTTTCCAACATGTTTCTTTATCGAGTAACACTTCTTTCTCTCTTTGTGGTGGTATACCAACTTTGGGAGAAAATATTCTGATCTGTCTAGATATGTTGCTAAGTCAGTTGTTGTTGTTTTAAAAGTTGTTTCGATTTTTATCAAATCTCAATCACTAGATGATCTTAGTAGATACTTTTGATGTACATCTGGCTTCGAATAATGGATTCCTTCTTTGGAAAGAGGGTTTCTCGTTTTCCTGCTACATTCTTCATCTCTTCAGCTACTCCTTTATTACATTAAAATTGTATGTTATGACTGGTATGGCCTTGGAGTCTATTGCTTTAATCTTGTTGATAACATTCAATTCACTTTTAATGACCATTCTTATTCCCTTATGGTACTGTTTCCGTATCTTTTCTTTTATTTATAAATGTTGTATACCATCACTTTTGTTGATTCCAAGCTGTTTATATGTTTCTTTTTGGTCCAATTAATTTATGACAGTATCCTGATTTGCCCCTTATGCCATGTTGACACATACACAGCACTACATTCTTAATTATTATTCGGCTGATGTCAGGCAAAAAAGATACATGGAGACACGACTCAGTGCTGGACACAATGTTATACTATATTTTATCAACGCTCTCTCTCCTCCCATAAAACTGTTGGTAGATAATCTCTGGTTATATGAACACTGCCCCACTTTTCATATGCACACAGCGACCGGATTTAGTATTGGTTACGTTTTTATGAATATAAGTTATTGAACTGACAGTGTGTTTTGAGACAGGCCCTTTCAAATCACACGAGTACAAAACTCCCGTTACAGATACCCCAATGAGTATGTGGAAGGTAAAAGTAAGGATGTTAAACTCATTTTTCTGAGCTTTCGTCTCTTGGTTTCTACAAAAAAGGTAATGGACAGTTTCAAGAATTTTTAAAATCTTTAGGTCATGATTATTAGGAATTCTATAAAAAATTATATAGACAACTATCAGATGCTCATGTTACATATATAACCGTTGGACTTCACCCGAACTACTCGTCCTTTTATAAATGTAAGCTCTGTTAATTCTCTAGTCCTGTACTGAAGGAAATACAGTGTGAAATTGTAGTGATATGGTTGAATTGAAATAGTTAACGTTTAAAAAAATTATTATTGCAGGTATAATCATTATTAATATTATTTTTATCGATTTTTATTATTGTTATATGTTTTGATTTTATTATTATTATTATTATTATTATTATTATTATTAATATTATTATTTTTATTGTCATTATCATTATTTTTATTATTGTTATATGTTTTGATTTTGCTATATTTATGTACGAGCTGTGCCAAGTCACCAACCAGGGAGACCTCAAGCAACAGCAAGATAAAAGATTTTTATGAGGAATAAAGAGATATTATTTTTCGAGAGTATTTAACATTGATGAGTATTATTATAAAAATAAAAAACTGAATGTGTAAAATTATCATTCTTTATTGATTTTATATGCTACTAACAATAGGAATATTTGAACTACACGTATAATGATTTAAATGGACAACGTTTTTCGTAAAATATGTGATGTCCAAATGAGAATAATTCTTTTAATTTCAGGAATTTGGTTGACTTACTGTTCAACATTCTTAGATATCACTCCAAGTGCTCCAACAACGACAGGTAATGTGGTGCTTTTCAAGTGCCACATTACCTATTTCAATCTCAACATCCTTTCTGTTTCTCTCAAAGATTTTAAGAGAAGTATTATTATCTGCTGGTATTGTCGTGTCAATCAGAAGACAAGTTTTCTCAGAGTTGTTTTTGATGACAATATCTGGTCTGTTTGTCTGTATCATTTGGTCTGTGTGTATGCTAAAGTCCCAGAGGATAGTTATGTTTTCATTTTCTACAACCTTTATTGGTTTATGTTCCCACTAAATATTTTCATAGGGTAAGTTGAGTTCTTTACACACTATCCAATATATATATATTGGCGAAAAAGGGCACTCAGAGATTAGATGGTCAATTGTTTCATTTTGTCGGTTACAGATTCAACATGATGGATTCGCACTATTTTTGAGTACATTTGCCTGATAGTTGTGGGATGGAAAACATTGGTCCTGCGCTGCAACAAACAACTCCTTAATTTTTACTTTTGACAGCTGGAGAAGTTAACCAAAGACGAGTCGAAAATTCATTTACATCATTATAATGATGTAAATGAAGAGCTAATGATAAATTATCATTAGCTCTAGAGGAATTTACCATGCAAGGCTTTGCTCTTCCACTGTTTAGTTAGACGTCTAAAGCCAGCAGATTTTGCAAGAGTCTTTACCTTTTTTGCCTTTAAGTTGGACTATCCTCTAAAATTCAGTCGTCAGACTATCATTTTGAAGCATCTTTGGTAACAATCCATAGTTTTTTCTTTTCCTTGTGTTTGAGAATTAACTTAAGCATCCTATCTTTGGTGTTTTCAAGATATATCTTAAGTCCTAATATAATGATTCTCTCTGTGGACGTCTTCAAATATCCTTT
>RDPX01000002.1:2202391-2280656 GCA_003991215.1 Morbakka virulenta | reverse complement strand
GGCCCTCAATATTTCATGGAAACAGCATATCCCCAATAGCCACCTATATGGAGAACTACCTCCAGTATCCATCAAAGTCCAACAGAGAAGAATGCGGCTAGCCGGACATTGTGTCAGACACGAAGAAGAAGTAGCCAACAAACTTGTCCTATGGCAACCAATGGATGGGCATGGAAATCGAGGAAGGCAAAAATTTACGTATGTAAAAAACATATTGCAAGACGCAGGGCTGGACAATACAGCTGAGTTGAAAACAATCATGATGGATAGAGAGTACTGGAAGGATTGTGTCTCCATACTTGGGCGATGTGAAAATCGACCAAGATAGATAGATAGATAGTTATACTCGATATTTTTCCTTCACAAATTTAGTTTTGCCTTCTCAGTGATCTCGAACCTCTCTCTTTTTCAATCTTTCTAGAAAGCTAACATCCTTTTTCAGCTCTTTTATATCATTTTCAACGCGTCTATTCCACCAAGGTTCTTGTTTTTTCCCCTCTTTTGTACGCTTTGAGACCTAGCTGATTGGCTACTCACACACCTGCAGCTTTGAATAGATTGTTTGTTTGGGTTATACTTGTTGTTTCAATGAGCTCAATAACCCTGTTTACTTTAGCTATAAGTCTACTCAGACTCTTTATATCAACTTTCTTAAAAGGGATACCACTAGTATCTCTGCCTTCAATCATAGTTTCCAGTAGCTGAATGAAGATCAGTTGTGATTCCTCGACGGAAAACCCATTTCTTTGGCATGGGCTTAAGAAAAATGTCTTTTCCATCCAGTCTATTTCCTTGTAAAATTTTTGAGATAACTTGAGACTGGTATTGACTATGTGATTCATTGTTTCTTCGTTTCTTTTACCCGACACTTTGAGCTTTGTATTTCTCCATCAATCTTTTGATTTAATTTCATTTGTTTTATGGCTTTGTCTTGAACAGTTATAGTCAGGAATGTATTTGTTACTATAGATTATAATCTATAGTAACAAATACATTCCTGACTATAACTGTTCAAGACATAGCCATAAAACATCAGTCTTAAACCATTTCCATGATTTATGTTCGGACAGTTGCTTCGTATCTCCTTAAAGGGGTTTTTCTTTTTGTTTTTCGGGCTTCCTTAAGTGTGTCAATACATCAGCTGGATTTAAATTAATAATATGATTTCTATTGTTATCATTGTTATTGTTATTATTTATGTTAGTTGACACAGTATTTTGACGTTATATGACTGTGCTATTTGTTGAACGTCGGGCTGCAATCTGCATGCTCAAGTACTTACTGTGACCCTTAGAATTCTCGCAATTCGTAATGGACAAGTTCTCATCAGTTGGAAATTACAAGGTTAAGCTAGGAGTCAAAGCTGTGTGAAATCGTGCCCAATATTCAATTTATTTCAGATGTTACCTTAACTTCTCTGCATTTCCAGCTTTTCTTCAACTTCTATTTCATATCTTAATTGTGGTCTAATTTTTCTAGTTCTTTTACAATTGCTCAAGTGTCAAATGGGCATGCAACATTGAATTTGCAACAACCTTGCAAATTCAGCCCTTTGCTAGAATTACTTTATCTGGTTTTGAGTATTCCAGAACCTTAGCTGTATTAATGATCCAGACCCGTTTTACCTTTTTAACCTTCATTACTTTTTGCGGTTTTCAAGGTTAGAATTCTGGTATGCATGCCAAGTGTCTATTGTCTATTGTAGCATGGTTCCATTGCTTATATTGTCACTGGGCGAGAATTTTTATTCAGGAATTAAGTATGAAAGGTTTTCTCTGGTTCTCCTCACATTTTGAAGAGGGAAAAAGTGTTCAATGTTATGTTTAATCAACCTCTTTCTAATCGTCTGTTCTTGTGCTGCCAATAGTGTTCATTCGGCGGTGTTTTTCAGATCACTCTTTTGCAGCTTGTTCTAACTTCTCGCACCTCTGAATTCTATCTTACTGAAAAACATGCTATGTAGATTTTTACCGTTCAAGCAGTTCACTGCTGTTTTTCTGCTAGCTTTACTTCTTTCCCGATCTTCAATGTGTTTTCAGTTTTTACCTCTATTTACAGTTTTTCGTGGCTGTTGTTGACATATTTATAGAGGCAGAATTTTCAATAAACAAACAATCTTAAAGCTAATCATTTCTTACCCTTCTGCTCTTCCTATGTACAATCGATTTATATCACCCTTTGTATGTAACATATTATATAGTTTCAGCATATTTCTTGTTTTTCTGTTAAGCTGTTATATTTTTGCACTTTCCATTAAAAGTCCATGGCTGAGCCTGATTGTAGAGAAGATGGCTAAAGAGTTGATGCAGTTGGCTTTCTCTACTTCGAATCTCTACTATTCGAATATTTTTATAATTCGAATGAATTCAAAGTCAGCGTCAATTTTCTTTAAGAAGCTCTTATAATTTCTACTATTCGAATCCCTGTAATTCCAAAACCTCTATAATTCGAACGAATTTCAAGGTCCCCTCGGCAAAATTCTCTCTATAATTCGAATTTTCAGTGACCTGCGTTTTATTTCTTGTCCATAATGTTTAAGCGACTCCATGTAGATCAAAAACTTGAGACCAAGTATAAAGCTTTGTAGAGATTAGAGAAAGGAAAATCCAAAAAAGAAGTTACTAGATCATTTGGTATCCCGCCTGATACAATTTCAACTTGGAAAAAAAATAAGGAAAAGGTTTTTGAGTCTCATGGAAAAGGGAATGCCAAAACCAAATGGATGAAGTCTGATACCTTTGGGTAAGTCCATAACGCTGTATTGAAATGGTTCACATGTACAGGAGCAGAAAATGTTCCTGTTGGTGGCATCCTTATCAAGAAAAAGGCTCATTATTTTGCAAAAGAATTGAACTTTGAAAAATTTCAAGCATCGGATGGCTGGTAAGACAAGTGGAAAAAGGGTATGATTTGATATTTTATTTATTGAAATACATTATAAAGTACATATTTATAACATTTCAGGAAGTTTTTTCTTTGAGAATATCAATGTACTTTTTTTCTGCTGTGAAATTAAATGTGACGGTATCTTCCAAACCATCGTTTTTGTTTACAACTTAACCAACGACCACTATTTTGCATTTGTTTTCTTTGTCAGCTTTTAAAAAATAAACTATCGTCTTGGGGAACTTCCCTGAGTTTCCAAGTGGAAGATGACCGACGGCTTTCTCTTTTCCTTCTTGGAAAATTGCCACAGCGTATTTGTCCCTTTTGTTGTCTGGCTGCATCATTACATCTAATTTTTCTTCAACAAAAGTTGTCCATGTTTGTTTATATACGTGGTAACCCATGACAAAAGCTTCACTTTCATAAGTCTTGTTCAAAAGGATTGGTATTAATTTAAGACTTAATATATCTTAAACAGATAATTTTACAGCAGCCATAACGTTTTAGAATTCGCCCTTAAAAAATAAAATATACTGGATGAATCTTTAAAAAGATCGTCAATAGCTGACGAGGCCCAGATTTCACTTACATTTCCCCCCCTTTTTCTACAGTTATGGCGTATCTTTTAAGACCATCCCACGAGAATCTAAATCAGTTACGGAAGAGATGACAGCGCCCTGACTGGAAACAACTCTACCGACAATTCTTTCCAGATACCCAACTGAAAATATCTTTAATGCTGATGAATTTGGCCTATTCTATCAGAGTCTTGCAGTTAAGAAGCAACTGGCTAACTTGCTAATAATGTTCATAAGGCTTGTGTTTCTATACCTGATCACACTTTCTTGGACTGTTTAAAAAATTCCGGTATTTCTGAACAATCTGCGGGAAAGGCGTTAAATGATGATGATGATCCAGTTTCAAATTTGGATGTGGAAGATGTCATTGAGAATTTACAAGGTGATCTTCAAGTGATGAAAGAAAACTTCAGTGTGGACCTTGAATTAGCCTCAGACGAGCTAGTCGATATTGACTTCGAAATCAGTGTTTCCGGTATCGTATCCGATGAATACATCATTGGCGAAGTGAGTGGATGTGTTGGCAGCAATGATAGTGAGGATGATGATTCCAACAACGAAGAACCAACCGAATCGTGGACCAAACCGGATTTTGGAGATGCTATGAATTCCATTTCCATCCTCGAGGAATTCAGGATTTTTAAGAAATTCGGAGTTGATTTGAAGAAAACACTCAGCGACGCAATTCGTATGCTTTACTTAGACTATCTTAAAAACAAAAAACAATCAAAATTTGAACTTTTTTCCCCAGAAATCTTGAAACGTAGGAAATAAAAGAGAATTTAAAAGAGAATTCAATCTTTTTGTTGTTGTTCTTTCACCTTGGTGGTTTTTTTCATTTTCAAAATGTCAGATTTCTTTCTCTAATTCGAACAAAAATTTGTCCCCCTTGAGATTAGAATTAGAGAGAGCCAGCTGTAGTATCAATAATATTTTTGGCGTTAAAAGGCAATTTCAACAGTTTTTCAATCATTCTACATATTTTGTTTTCATATTTTCTCTCAAAAGTTTGTCTTTTATGCTATCAATCTCATGAATACCATGGTTCTTATGGCCAATTTCAAACTCGATCCCCTTGACGTTTTTTTCACCCGTTGTACAGCTACCCATTCTTTCTGAGTTCTATCCCACGTTTTCTAATTCCAAATTCCNTTGAGTCTCATGGAAAAGGGAATGCCAAAACCAAATGGATGAAGTCTGATACCTTTGGGTAAGTCCATAACGCTGTATTGAAATGGTTCACATGTACAGGGACAGAAAATGTTCCTGTTGGTGGCATCCTTATCAAGAAAAAGGCTCATTATTTTGCAAAAGAATTGAACTTTGAAAAATTTCAAGCATCGGATGGCTGGTAAGACAAGTGGAAAAAGGGTATGATTTGATATTTTATTTATTGAAATACATTATAAAGTACATATTTATAACATTTCAGGAAGTTTTTTCTTTGAGAATATCAATGTACTTTTTTTCTGCTGTGAAATTAAATGTGACGGTATCTTCCAAACCATCGTTTTTGTTTACAACTTAACCAACGACCACTATTTTGCATTTGTTTTCTTTGTCAGCTTTTAAAAAATAAACTATCGTCTTGGGGAACTTCCCTGAGTTTCCAAGTGGAAGATGACCGACGGCTTTCTCTTTTCCTTCTTGGAAAATTGCCACAGCGTATTTGTCCCTTTTGTTGTCTGGCTGCATCATTACATCTAATTTTTCTTCAACAAAAGTTGTCCATGTTTGTTTATATACGTGGTAACCCATGACAAAAGCTTCACTTTCATAAGTCTTGTTCAAAAGGATTGGTATTAATTTAAGACTTAATATATCTTAAACAGATAATTTTACAGCAGCCATAACGTTTTAGAATTCGCCCTTAAAAAATAAAATATACTGGATGAATCTTTAAAAAGATCGTCAATAGCTGACGAGGCCCAGATTTTACTTACATTTCCCCCCCTTTTTCTACAGTTATGGCGTATCTTTTAAGACCATCCCACGAGAATCTAAATCAGTTACGGAAGAGATGACAGCGCCCTGACTGGAAACAACTCTACCGACAATTCTTTCCAGATACCCAACTGAAAATATCTTTAATGCTGATGAATTTGGCCTATTCTATCAGAGTCTTGCAGTTAAGAAGCAACTGGCTAACTTGCTAATAATGTTCATCAAGGCTTGTGTTTCTATACCTGATCACACTTTCTTGGACTGTTTAAAAAATTCCGGTATTTCTGAACAATCTGCGGGAAAGGCGTTAAATGATGATGATGATCCAGTTTCAAATTTGGATGTGGAAGATGTCATTGAGAATTTACAAGGTGATCTTCAAGTGATGAAAGAAAACTTCAGTGTGGACCTTGAATTAGCCTCAGACGAGCTAGTCGATATTGACTTCGAAATCAGTGTTTCCGGTATCGTATCCGATGAATACATCATTGGCGAAGTGAGTGGATGTGTTGGCAGCAATGATAGTGAGGATGATGATTCCAACAACGAAGAACCAACCGAATCGTGGACCAAACCGGATTTTGGAGATGCTATGAATTCCATTTCCATCCTCGAGGAATTCAGGATTTTTAAGAAATTCGGAGTTGATTTGAAGAAAACACTCAGCGACGCAATTCGTATGCTTTACTTAGACTATCTTAAAAACAAAAAACAATCAAAATTTGAACTTTTTTTTCCAGAAATCTTGAAACGTAGGAAATAAAAGAGAATTTAAAAGAGAATTCAATCTTTTTGTTGTTGTTCTTTCACCTTGGTGGTTTTTTTCATTTTTCAAAATGTCAGATTTCTTTCTCTAATTCGAAATTTCACTCTTCAAGCCTGAAAATTCGAATGAGAGACTTTCTACTTATTTGAATCTCTCTATAATTCGAACAAAAATTTGTCCCCCTTGAGATTCGAATTAGAGAGAGCCAACTGTAGTATCAATAATATTTTTGGCGTTAAAAGGCAATTTCAACAGTTTTTCAATCATTCTACATATTTTGTTTTCATATTTTCTCTCAAAAGTTTGTCTTTTATGCTATCAATCTCATGAATACCATGGTTCTTATGGCCAATTTCAAACTCGATCCCCTTGACGTTTTTTTCACCCGTTGTACAGCTACCCATTCTTTCTGAGTTCTATCCCACGTTTTCTAATTCCAAATTCCTTTTTCTTTTAATCTTAACCTTATGTTCATACAAAATTCATCAAATGCTCTAGCTGTTCTTCAATTCTCCTAAAACGTTTCGGGGCTTCTGTATATAGTAGGTGGTTTTTGGTGGTCTGATTTGTGAATCATTTGTATCCTATTCTCATCTTTCTTAATATTAATGACAAGGGTATTAAAGTTTTTAATGTTTCCCTCCTGAAGTCCATTCTATTTCCTTTTGAAGAAATCTTTGGCTTATCAGCGACTTTAAGTATATGAAGAGGTATTATGATTCAGAAAAATGGATCATATCAAAAGACGTTTTGTGGTCAATACAACCTATAGTCATAGTAATCTTCCTCCTTTTGCAATATTTTGTAATTGCCTTATCGATTAGAAACTACTCTTCAGTGCATTTTGACCGTTTTAATAATTTTTCTGTTCTTTTAGTAACAATTCTTGTTGATCCAGATGATGATATGTCTCGGATAATATGCTTGAAACACTTTCTACATCAAAAGCTGACTAGTCTTTTTTGCCTGAAATTTGAATCGTCATTGCTTTGGATTTATTTGTCATAATATGCATGGTGTAGTCTTTAATGAGGCAAGTGGGTACTTGCCGGGTATTAAGGCATCCATTAAATAAAGCTGACATTCGTGCATGTAACGACTTTCATGAAACAAAAATCCTGTATGACATCTGGTACGGCTAACTTTTTTGCTTCTTCGCTTAGTTTCTTATCAATTCTTATGTAATACAGAGGTCAACTTGCTTCTTAGCTCTTCTGTCTTCTTACAATTCAACACTCCTAATCCGTTCTCCCTTGTCGTTATGGTTAACATCATTTTATCATATTTCCCTTAAAAAGTAAGATTTTGCCCCAAAATTAGATGAATCGACAGTTCTTCTAGTTACACTTTCCTATTTCTCAAGCAGCTCTTTTCAGTTATTTTGTAAAAGGTCTGTTTTGTTGAGAGTGCTTATTTCTTTTATTATTTAACTTTAAATAGTGGCTTTTTTAGCAGTTGTTCTTTGTTTTTGTTCTTCAGTATCAACTTTCAAGTCTTTTTTCTAATCTTATATTTTCTATACAGCTTTCCCTTTAGCCCCATTTTTGCGCAATATTTTTCATTTTTCACTTATATCTTTCAGCTGTTAACATTCTTGGTTTTCCAAACGATTACCTCGAGTCTCCTTCACTCTTAATTTGTCCTTTCTTGAGACTTAGTATTTTTCTACCAACACAACCTGTAGCTGTCAAAATACTAATAAAGTACCAAAAGATTGGAGAAAGTTGTTGGCCTCTATCAGCAGCGTAGGAACCGGGGCAGAGGGGCCATGGCCCCCACTTTTTGGCAGACTATGCAAAATTGCCCTTTCCAAACCCAAATATGCCCTTCCAAATCCCAAAGTGCCCTTTTTGCATAATCCTTCGCCCAAATTCTCAACGTACGATAAGACCAAGAACATGGCCAGAACAATATTTGTAAACAAGGCTTTCCATGAGGAGGATTGTCATCATTGTTTCCACAACGTTGCATTATCTCTAGATCAATCTTTGTCATTGTCGGTCATCTGTATTGAAAGACTAAAGAGGAAATCATAATGTACACAGTGCTGACAGGTGTGCTTCATGCACGGATTAGTTACGGATTCAGTCAGATAGTCATAATATCTGAGATGTGATAAAAATAAAACAAGTACAAAATCTTACAAATTGGAGGAGCTGGTACGTTACGAACTTTTTAACACTCTAAATTTATTTTGTTCATTTTCTTCGGGTTTTGTTAATTCTGCCGATTTCTCTTCAGTTTTTTGGGTCGTTCAAAGTAAACTGTTTTAAAAATTTTTTCCTTGAACTTTTGTCATTATGTATTCTGTATGTGATGTTTCCTTCTAATGTTTTAGCTTCAGAGGCAATGCCTTTTTCTGAACGTCGAAAGCGTGAAAAGGAAAAGGAGTTAATAGACTCAGCATTCTGTGGCTTCAAGAAAATAAACAAAGCAGATAACGGTAAAGAGGCGAAGAATGAAAACTCTATCGAGGTAAAGCTGCCCTCTTTGAGTGAAGATGACTCCATTGCCAATGACGTACAAAAATATGAATCTCCGCCTGTTTCCAAACCCACATTTACTTTTTCTCTTCTAAAATCACCGATAACTGATGGTCCAACTTACCCACTTCCGAATAATAAAGAGCTCAGTAAACCAACAGCCTCTTGTTGTATAATTGAATCTAACAATGAATCTACCATTAAAGCTAATACTTCTGATGCACCATACAGCGAGCTATGCTGCACAAGACGTAAGCCATTCCATCCAACCCAAAAAGAAATTAGCCAAACCTCTGTGAAACAAAGCAACCGGGATGGCGGCAAGCAAAGAGAAAGATTGTATCCACTGTCAGATTTTGAGAAATATGATTTCATCACATCCTGCTTAAAACGAGGCACAATCGCGTACCATTTTTGCAGAAAAGCATTAATATCAAATCTGCTTACATTCTGTCACAATGCAAATGACGCATTTGTATCTGAAAATTTTTGCAATTGGTAAAAGTGCCAAGAAACGCTTCAGAAACATGCTCAGTCTCATAGCGATGCAGAGGCTTTTGAGAAGGTCTCTCTATTAATGTCTAACGTTAACGTCGGTGCAAATTTGGAGCAAAAGTACAGAAAGAAACAAAATACTAACCAAATTCTACTTATGAAACAACTAAGCAGTTTGCGATTTTTGTTAAGGCAGCGCTTAGCAATCCGAGGAAACAATGACGTAGAATGAAACCTAATTCAGCTGCCTGAAAGCAGAAGCGAAGAAATCCCAGAATTGAAAGAATGGATCGGCAATAAGAATTACCCGAGTCCAGATATCATAAACGAGCAAATTGAGTAAATGGTATTAACTGTTTTGTGATCTTTAATAGACGATATACGGTATAACGGTGGATTGTATGGTTTGATTGCTGATGAGCCAAGTGATGAATCAAACAAGGAGCATCTGTCATGCGTCTTTCGTTGTGTAGTTGGGTATCATAGAAAGATATGACTGTTTACGAAGATTTTGTTGCAATGTACCAAATTGATTACCCCGACGCTAAAACCATATTCGACACATTGAAAGATGAAATTTTGCGTTGCACCTAAAAAGTTTAAAATTGCAGACAGTAGGCATATGAAGGAGCAGCAACCATGTATGGTCATCTCACCGGTGTAGGAACAAGGGTACAAGCTGAAAATCCAATTGCATATAGAATTCACTGTGCAAATCACCGACTCGATCTTACTCTCAAAGTTTGCAGAAGTGAATGTAAAAAAATAAATCATTCTTTAGCATTTGCGTAAGACCTTGCAGTTTTATTCACAACTCTCCAAAACGAATGATGCAATTCAACAAAATTTCAGCTGACCTTGAAAACGAGGAACAGATTGTGGGAACGATCCACATGATTTGCCCAACTCGTTGGACAGTGCGTCCAAAAAGTATGTATTCTGCACTCGCAAACTACAAAGCTCTGCAGACTACAGTAAAAACAATTGCTGAACAAGGTGAGACAAGAGAAATACGTGACAAGTTGTCTGGTATAGCCGAGAAGATGACCTTATTCAAGACATATATTGGTTTGTGGATGTCACTAAATATTTTCAGTGTCTCTGAACAATTGGATTCAACTTTGCAAATCAGAAGTAATACTGCCAAACGTACAATGCTTGGCGTCGAATAATTAGTTAGTAACTTGCAGTACCAAAGAAATGAATTTCGATATTTCACGATGAAACATGCACAAAAGCAAAAAGCATCAAATTGATCAAAGAGGCAGTACTGCCACGTCACAGAAACATACCCGAGCGACTTCAGTATGGTAATACACAGCAGCATCGTTTCACTACTGCGGAATCATATTATCGAGATGAATTTTTTCAAGCAATTGATGCATGCATTCTGGAACTTCAAAATCGGTTCGATGCAACATCGTATGCAACACTTCAAAATATTGAAGATATTTTGCTGAACGTCAGCAATGAAAAGTCATTCAAAATTCTAGATGAGATATCAGATGCGTACAGGAATGAAATAGATTTTCATAATCTTAATGCGGAATTGATGCTTCTTCCTGGTATTTTTAAACGTGTTTTTCCGGGTGTCGAGGAGTTGATGGACCCGATTTTTGCAGTATTTTCAGAAAATACCGATGCCAAACACCTTCTCCCAGTGATTACAAAGCTTGCATAAATTTACATCCTCGCTACATCGAGTGCAGCTTCAGCTGAAAGATCTTTTTCGGTGCAAAGGCGAATGAAGAGTTACCTAAGACATAGGATGACACAAGCCAGATACAACAATATTCTTCTACTTCACACCCACAAAGCAAGAGTAGATGGGCTAGATCTTGTGGAAATTGCGAAGGATTTTGCATCGAAAACACTACTTCGGAAAATTCTGAAATGATTTTTTAAACTGCGGTAGAGAACTTTATACTTAAATCCATATATTCTAATTGAGGAAATAAAACATAAGTAATTGATAATATAATAACTTTTACTTTGGAAGGAATTTTTGGGATTCTATTCGTCTATTCTACCTGTGAAAATTTCTATATCAAATAGCAGTTTTTTAAGGTACGAACCCGATTTGGTTTTACTTTTAAATCTTTTAGAGTTTTGATCGTTTATGGGAGTGGTCATGTGCCCCTTTTTGACCTGCCCCCGCTTTTCAGATGCTTCCTACGTGCCTGGCCTCTTTGTAAGGTGTTACTCTATATTTACCTCTCTAAACTCTCTCCTATCAAAGAACCTTAACTTTATTTGGTTCTCTGTCTCAACAATCTAATGTTTCTGAGGTCCTCTTCCTTTAGTCCATCACCTTTCACTTTCTGCATTTTCTGCTACTCTCACTTCTCCAGGTTCAACTTCTGAAATATAGATTTTGTTCTCCTAGTTCAATATTCTGAGTTTTTCTTGCTCACTTTTTATCCTCTCATGATCATTCCTAATTCCTACCTGTCTATTTATTTTTTTACTTCATCTTCAGATACCACGTCATTGGCTCTTATTATTCGTACTTGCCCTGATTCGTACTTATTTCTCTTCAGTTAATTCAAGATATCCTTTCTCTTTTTACACTGTATGCATTTTCTTCTTGTAAACTCTTTGAGCTGATTGACTTTGTAAAATCACTTAAAACATTCTCATTTATCTTCTTTGTTCAAGCTTTTGTCAAGTTCTCTGATTTGCAAGGATTTTAGTTGATAATAAACTTGGAAGCCCAGCTCCCTATCATGCAGGAGGGAATACTTCCACATTAGGTTCCGGTCCTATTTCCTTGGTTGTAGTTTTGACATCTAACCATAACCTAACCCTTAGCCGCACTCACGTTAATGAATTTAGGAAATTCCGATGTTTAACATTTTTCTTCCTTCACATTGTAGTTGCTATCATATTGGGGGAAAAATCAACTAGAATGCCTAAAAAGGTATTATGTTAATATATATCTCATGCTTTCGGAACACCTAACACACACATATTCAGGTAAAATTGATGATAAAAAGGCTGAGATATTCTCAAGCAAGAGTTTGAATTTATGAAGCAACATCTTTCTACCAGCAAAAAAAGATCCTGATACATTGAAGAGGAATCGACTGGTGTAGGGTTTGAAGTTAAAAAGTTACATATAAAATATAAGCATGATATTTTTAGGTTTAATAAATATGGAGAAAAATTCATTATTTTAGGTGTGATAGAGAGGCCAAATTAGAAAAAATTGATACCAAAACTGCTATAAAATCTGCCAATCATGGAAGAGTGATATGTAACAGTTGTATTACCTGAATAGCTAATTCTTAGCTAGAGGAACAAAGTTAAGACCAGAAATCTTAAAAAAGGACTCACAAAGCAAACAGAAACCTTGGATAATCAGTTGCTGTGGAATGCAGGTAACAGATAAGATAAGGTTCTTCATTATCAAAGCAATGCAACCATGTGGTTGTAATATGGTAATCCTGAAGCAACTGACGTATTGCTGTTAATAACAACATATAAATGCGTTTGTATAATACAAAATGGTAAAAAAATTTCCCAGTAAATAAAAGTTAAGAAAATAAGAAAAAGTTTAAAGTTGATAAAATTAAGAACTCAAAATCGATATAATTTCCGGCGAATAAATCTTACCCTTTTTTTCAATACATTCCTTGCCACCTGAAAGAAGATTTAGGATTTTCTGTCATAGGTAAATGTTGGGTATGATTTTTATCTAGACAAAAACGCACTCTTGGATCACATCAGAAATAGTTTTTTTAACCAAGTATAAATAAAGGTTAGTATTACTTAAAATTTTATCTTCGACTTCACATTGCTAAACCAATTTTTTGTTTTAATTTTTTGACATACACACATTTTAAGACAATAGTTGCTAAATTTCTGCTGACTAATTTCAGTGACTGTACTCATAACATCTATTACAAGTTTACAGTTAATCATAGAATTTTTATGCAGAGGTTCAATAAGTGACCTTGAGAATGAATTTCATACCGTTCTTTGTTGGAATAAGTTAATTTTTGCTGAGCCTGGGTATTCTTAACTCTTTTTTTACGACACAATGGATAAATTGAGAAAGGATCAAGATAGAAATCTTTGCTTTTTTCTTTCTTTATCATGAAAACAAAGTAAAATGAGGACAAAACAACAAGAGTCCTTTGTACAAATAGAGAGCTATGAGTACAATATCAAAGAACGGACATGCTTAAAAATATAAAATCCATATTTTCTAACTGGTTCTAATCTGTGAAAAAAAACAAGATGGAAAAAAATGAAACTGGAGAAGGAACTTTAGCCAGGCTGTTATTCTTGATTAATTCTCAAATTTCCGGAATTTTGAGTCTCAGTATTCTTATTACGTTTTTTTAATGAAATTGTGCATAACTTTTCTTATGTTCTGGCATGTAGCAGTGATTTTCTTTCACATTCAGGAAAACTTACCGGATATCATTTTGTTCTGTGAGACATACTTTCACTCCGCTATTTTTTCTATCTTGCTGCATATTCTAAAAAATAAATAATGAATACAAAGGTATTGAGCAGCCCAGAGCTAAACTGGCACCAAAAATCTAAAAGTAACTTCTTTCTTAAAAATGCAATAAAAACCCACACATTACCGCTTCTGTCTTAAATTCCTATTTAGTGTTATGTGATTAGAACAAAATCACCTCGTTTGCTTAATGCTAGCTAAAATGAGAACACTTTTCGCTTTTAATTGTTACTTAAGCGTGCATTGAAATACAAGGCCAAAGATTTTGAAAGAAGTAACATTGAGTGAAATGACTTTAGGTTAGATTTCATAGCTGTTTTTCAAAGAATTAAATGTTACCATCATTTAGATTTGGACGTAAACTAACATAACGATTATTGTCTTTCTCCTAACTTAATCACATTTAAAGTAGAACTCCTGCGAGCTCGTATTGGCCATACTTTGATGAACCTATCTCCCATTTGTAACATTGTTAAGACCGCTGTTTCCGATGGAAATCTATCAAGGTTCGTGACAAGACATAATGAAAAGGAAAGTGATCATAATTACATCTTTCTTGTAATTCTACTATATTCCATTTACATCATATTTAAAACTAAATTTTAAACCACCATTGAAACAATTTAATACTTCCTTACAATTGATGATTGACACAATGCAGTTTTTATTAAGGAAGTCAAGCACATACACTTACATGACTTTACGTCGAATCAAACAATGTATTTCTACTAAATATATTATCTTAACATACACAACATAACATTAACTACTAATCCTTCCTTTCTTCTCTCTTCGTTCTAATCAAAGTAAGAATAGTCCCGAGAATAGAGCTGTAATACACTTTACTATGTATAATGCCAACAGACACAAGTGAAATGAGAAAGTTACATGTGGGAGGGGTAAAATAAAAGAAGATAATGCCATTAGGTCTTATTGTTTTTATAGTTCTTTGCGTGTTCTCCAGATATATTTTTTCTACCACATTTATCCATTCCACCGAGAGCATATTCTCATCAAAACCCTTTACTTTTGTTTAAACGTAGATTCTCTGCAGTTAAATACAGGTCTTATAACATATTACCTATTCTAAGTCAGTTAAAAACGTTCATTACTCTATCATCATTGTCAATGTAAACGAAGTTAGCTCCAAGTGACAAAATTCACCGTCTTCTAAATTTCTACAAACACCACAAATGTCGATTTAGCTTCTTGATTTGAGTAAGAGTCCCTCTCGAAGTAACGCCTCCGTTTCACCACAACTTTTGAAATAACCCCCTTCTTAAATTAGTCCCCCTACCTGTTCAATTTAAAAAAGTCACGCTTAATCAGACTTTAGTCACAACTCTTGACTACAGATGCCTGTCAAGTGAAATATCATATGTTTTTTTCAGAAGTAAAGTGTAAACTTGTAACTAAAAGAAACAAATTAGATGTTTTATCAATTCAACATTGTTCAACACCGTCAATTCAAAATGGGTGGTGATTATTTCCTTTCTTTTCTTTAGCTGCTGGTTCTAAGTTTTTGCCGAATACCTTTATAGTCTACCTGTAATCTCAGTGCACTTTAGTAACTGTTTTAAAAATAGTTTAATGATCTCAAGGAAATTACTGGCATGTCTTCTCGCAATTTTTTTACCGTTGTAAACACCATGAGTTTTTATATCATATGCGGAGCTAATTCTCGATTATATTTCTTTATGGTCAATTTTCGTCCTACTGTTGCTTTTCAGACGGTTTCATAAATTTGATGATCCCTATACCCCAATATCCATACCAAACTCGATTTTATAAGATGTGTTCAATTTTATGGGTAGGACCCTGCCGTTATGAAGTCGAAATTTGCATTTGGCTTTCTTTAACTACAAAATTAAGAATTTGTGTTGAGGGGGGACCGAAAATGACAAGCTTTCTTTAAATAATTTGGAATATTTCTTTAGCAGCGCACAGTACAATACAGTAGTTGTTTAGACCCATGTCTTAGATCATCGTAACCAACTCAAAGATTTGATACAGCACAATAATACCAAAGTGAGTATAGTATTGCAGAGCAAACATGCCTACAAAATTCCTTAATTACTGGAATAATAAAACAGCCACACTGTTTACACGAATTCAAACGGCCCTGGGATGGTACAGAGTTGTCAGTCAAATCACATTGATCTGAGTAACACAGTGTGTCAACATACATATTCTCAATAGATCCAAACATTCGACATATTCAACAGACTGAAACATAAGAAATAGTTTACACCGCCAGGTGTGCTCAAAAAAGCTTGTAGCACCAATCATCTGCTAATCTACTGAAATCACAAGAATGAAATGCTATACAATTGAATTCAAACTGGAGGCGACAAAAAAGCAGAAGAGTCTTCCAAAGGTCATGCTGCTAAATTATCCGGTGTTGACCCCAATACGGAAATGTGAACAGCTGAAAACCAAGGTAAATATTTTTTGTTGAGCTTACTGATTCATGGTAAAAAAGCGGAAGTCTTTAAATGTAGCGGAAGGTAGGAAACCATTGAACAAAGGTATGGGAAACTACCTTCTGAAATGGATCACAGAAAGAAGGTCAAAGGAGTTAAGCGTATCAAATTGATACGTTTAACCCCTGCTTCTTGCAATTCTTTTTGAAGCTAATTGATAAGAAATGAAAATGTAAAGATGCAAAACCATTTGCTGCTTCTGAAGGTTGGTTTACGAAGTTGATGCACCACACTCTACTTTCTTTACAATATAAAGCGTCACTACCTCAACAAAACCCAGTAAATCAATAAAATATTGCTCTATTTCAATCAAACTTCAAATTGCCAAGCAACATTTATATCATGGACTACTGTTTGGAATTATATCGTTGCATCTACAATCAATGACGAAAAGAGACCAAAATTTGTTGTCATTAAAAGTACAGGTTAGGGATAAATATTAGTGTGTTTCATACCGAAGGTATCTAGGTATAGACTGAAGCCCTTAATTTTATTTAAGGGAACGAAAGGAGAATGTGCACGATTGAATATTGAACTCAAAGGTTTGCGCTTAGTCTTGTCTTCTGTTAATAGAATAAAAGACATAGCTCTTACCTCTGGGAATAACCAGAATCCTCTTGGATCTTCATATTACCGTTGCTCTTTAATTTTTGAAATTAGTGTCCAAGTGCTGACGCGATCATTTACGGTGAATACGTGTAGCCTTTTAAATTAATAAATGAAACCCAATTAGAATTAGAGAAAGTCAATAGATTTCTTAACTAAAAATGCAGGTCTCCAAATAAAGTAAATCACATTGCTTCATTGTTTGTATTCCATAGTAACTTATAGTATAGTATAGTATAGTATAGTATAGTACAGTATAGTATAGTATAGTATAGTATAGTATAGCATAGTATAGTATAATATGGTATAGAATAGTATAGTATGGTATAGTATAGTATGGTATAGTATGGTATGGTATAGTATGGTATGGTAAAGTAGAGTATGATGTGGTATAGTATAGTATGGTATGGTATGGTATAGTATGGTATATTACAGTATAGTATAGTATAATATAGTATGAAGGGCATCCGGCCAAGAAATTCCTCATTTCCAAATCAAAGTCCCTCTGAAGGGCACCGTCTGAGTCCCAATTGCTGGGGGAAAATGACGTTAAAACTAAAAAAAAGTATAGTATAATATAGTATAGTATAGTATAGCATAGTACAGTATTGCATTGTTTGTATTCATATATCCTCATCTCCAATTCGTAGCTTATCTTTCTTTTCAGAAATGTATCTC
This sequence comes from Morbakka virulenta, assembly GCA_003991215.1. NCBI lineage: Eukaryota > Metazoa > Cnidaria > Cubozoa > Carybdeida > Carukiidae > Morbakka > Morbakka virulenta. The sequence goes on along the minus strand of RDPX01000002.1, from coordinate 2,263,266 downwards.
AGATACTTATTAAGTTAGTATACTCTTTACAATAATGTAAACTACTCGTCTGATAAAATCTGAAACACTTCAAAATAATAAAAATCATTTGTGGCGTGAAATTGAAATCTACTCATTGACTAACTTCACCGATCTAACATTTGTGCAAGAAATGTTAATGAGACATGGTAGACAATGATGTAAGTCTTTCCCCAAACTGTTAACTCCTGTGTGCCCTTTGTACACATCGTGTTAATGATCAACGTGACTCTTAGGTAACAAAGACTCATTTATAATCACAGACTGCTAGTTTCACATGAGATATTTTTGATTGTATGTCTTTGAATTTTCTACAAATTTCCAGGATTTCTGCTTCATTTTGCCTTTATTCAATGCTTTTCAGCTGCTAGTACTGTAGTAAAACACAAAGACTTCATTTCACATCAGTATAACTGTGCCTTGTCCACAGTATTTAGTGTTAACATAGTTCCTGGAATAATAAGAAAAAGAATAAATTAAAAGCGCATGTAGAGCTATATTTGGAAACCTAAGCAGATGTTCATAATAGCCTTCAAACTCCAAAACGATTGTTGAGCACGTTTTCATTGTACATCTTATTTGTGTTTCAATGGAGCTAGTCAGTATTTTTGTATTCATAATGTATTAGTTGGTCTTCTTAATCCAGGAATGTCGGTATTGTTATGAGAAAAACTATTTTTTTAAAAGTGCATTACTTTAGGACTTTATTCCAGTTTTTAACTCGTGATTTTTTAAACTTAGTCCCAAATTTGATACTTATGTCTCCTTAGTACAATAGGACCAAGAAAGTATCAATTTCAAATTCACTTTTGTAATACATACATCATACATACAGACATTTCTGACATTTCTTATGTACTTATATATTTATATATTTATATTTTTATATATTTATATATTTATATATTTATATATTTATATATTTATATATTTATATATTTATATATTTATATATTTATATATTTATATATTTATATATTTATATATTTATATATTTATATATTTATATATTTATATATTTATATATTTATATATTTATATATTTATATATTTATATATTTATATATTTATATATCTATATATTTATATATTTATATATTTATATATTTATATATTTATATATTTATATATTTATATATTTATATATTTATATATTTATATATTTATATATTTATATATTTATATATTTATATATTTATATATTTATATATTTATATATTTATATATGTGTGTATAAATCTGTGTGTTTGTGTATCTATCTATAGGATAAACTCTGTTACATTGTTTTAATTTTAGAATTCGATTTCAGTGTGATCAATCATCTGTCATTTGTCGATATCATGAACTTATCTGTGTTATGTTAAGGCGATGGTGTGAGCGCAACTCTTGTCGCGGTTTTGATATTAAGATTTTCTAAAAATATAGACTTTGTCAATAACTTGATAATTAGAAAAACAAGTACATATTATTTGGGTAGAAAGTAGTATCGATATTTCCTATGTAAAAATAACAACCTAACAACTGTGGAGGAGTCATGGTTTGGCGGTTTACAGGTTTTTAAAACACATGGGTTTTTTTTAATTAGGAGAATTTCAATAATTCCCTACAAGAGAATTTAAAGAACTGTTATCTTGAAATCACTGTGTGTAAATGCAATCATTGCTTTGTGTTAAAAGTAGGCGGCTTAATTTATAACAAACATCATTTTTCGACAATAGTCCTTTCATGGTTTCATGAGACTGTAGTTGATCTGGTTGTGATTCTTAGCTTTGACTGCTACTGACGCATTTCCTTTTAATATTTTAGAGATCGCAGAATGAAAAATACAATATGGTCCAAAACAAAAATGGTTCCAAATTTTTCTAAATCTTTTCAAAATTGTACTTTAATACCTTTGACGGTTTTGTTTGAAATAAGGGGTAAATACTTCTAACCTAAATATTTTCGTTGATTTGTGGAAGTCAAACTACGATAACCTTCAACTTGACTAACAAGAGTAAGAACAAACTAAATGCATTTCAGGAATAGGGCTGCATCATATTGCAAAACACAATATGATTCTGCAACTTCTCGTGGAGATTTACTTGAGTTTGGAAATTATTAATTAGTTTTGCTATAATCTTCCAAAACGCCAATTACTGCATCTGCGCAATACCTCAGGCTAACAATTATGGTAACAGCATTTTTATCATACTTTTGTATATCTTCCATTTCATCATAAAATAAAATGAACAGATTTGACCTAAGGAGGGAGGAATCGATGGTAGCAAGGACTGAAAATGTTTAGGATGACAATCTTAATGTTTTTCAAGATGTAGTGCTGCATTCCTCGGCATACAAGTCGAGTTTCTTGGTCCCAAAAATATAGACGAAAAATTGACCTCAACTTGAACGCCGATCATCTAACCTTCTTGTCAGATATTTTATCTGAATAGTATGTTTTTCAGGTGGTATCGTGTATTTTACAGTTCAAATAATTTCTGTGTTTATTCCTACTAAAGAAATGTTTAATGCTCTTAAAACAAATCGAGAGCAGTGATGACTATAATGATTTTGAAAATGGGCTAGAATTTTTAAATTTGGAAACCTTAATGGTTTTTTTATCAATTTCGCCGAGAAAAAATAATAATTGTAAATTTTGTGTGTCAGCTTAAACTTCGGGTACTGATGCCTGAATTATTTTAAAAACTGAANTACTTGAGTTTGGAAATTATTAATTAGTTTTGCTATAATCTTCCAAAACGCCAATTACTGCATCTGCGCAATACCTCAGGCTAACAATTATGGTAACAGCATTTTTATCATACTTTTGTATATCTTCCATTTCATCATAAAATAAAATGAACAGATTTGACCTAAGGAGGGAGGAATCGATGGTAGCAAGGACTGAAAATGTTTAGGATGACAATCTTAATGTTTTTCAAGATGTAGTGCTGCATTCCTCGGCATACAAGTCGAGTTTCTTGGTCCCAAAAATATAGACGAAAAATTGACCTCAACTTGAACGCCGATCATCATATCCACTTGTCCCAGGTATTTTGATAATTTACTTGTATCTAGCTGAATTATCTGCATCAAAGATAGCTGTGATAATTTATGAGGGCTGGAAAGGGATGTTAAAAATTTCAGTGACCATCTTTCTAAATTAAGTGAAGTTAGCTGTCTGGACAAAAATATCCCAACTGATGCACAAGTACAAATATAACGCTAAATGTTTGACATACTTTGTTTTAGTTATAACAATTTCCACATTATGCAAAAGAAATTCTTAAAACAGCTTTTTGAGGAGCATATTATTTGCTCTGTAAATTGTTTCAGGAAAATTTTATTTCTCTTTTGAGAACTATGTTTGTACACCATTGTCTATTCTAAACTGCTTATGTACTCCCAAAATGTTTCTTTTCTTTATATTCTACCTATTTTTTACTCTCGTTTAGCCTAAACATATTAATTCTTACAGTTGAAGGACCTAGAAGCACTACGCAATATCCTTTTATTTATCTATTATCTATACAGTAAAAACACTTAAATATTTCATGCGTATTCATCTTACACACAGAGCAAAGTTTTTCATGAATAATAAGATTGAAAATGTGTGTGTCAAATTTGACAAGGAGCTGCTGAATACAAATATTTTGTGCATTATTTTCAATATATTGAGAATTCTCTCCCCCCCCCCCCCCCCGCCTCTCTCTCTCTCTCTCTCTCTCTCTCTCTCTCTCTCTCTCTCTCTCTCTCTCATAAACTGACATACGCAAAGACAACATTGAAATAACTGCTAGGTGGATATTATTAAAGAAGGAATAGGAATAAAATTCTCTTCTTTTGAAATTAGAAAACTTTTCCCTATTCAATATTTTCCCACGAAAAATAATTTCCAGACAATCCTTAAGGATTTTGTTCACTCCTTTCTTGTCTGGAAGCACAGTGGAAGTACTGAATAAAAATGAATAAACTAGAGTTATGGACTCTTTTGGATTGAACTAACAATTTTTTTCCGTTAATTTTCCCCCATTTTTCAGTTCAATGTAATTCATAATGCTTGGGCATGGCCATACCGTTTCTATTGTCTATCAAGTCATCGTGTCATAAAGCTAGTATCTTCCTCAGCCCTTCTTTTGGACAAATAATTGTCTCACCATCCTGTAACTGAGTTGATGGAAAGTTCTGGTTGTATATAAAACTTTCCTAACGTTCAGAATAAATTTAGTGTATTATAATTAGGATCAAAATTGTGATCCGGTTTCCAGCTATTGGCACCTGTTGTGCTCTTTTGCACCTCTCGGTTTCCACCAGCACTTTAATCTTCTGCAGAACGCCATGTCAACATCATCTTCTATTCTTTGAAATATGCTGTAAATTCTGAGAGCAATCTTCTTGGGGTCGAAGTGTTTATTGTTGTTTTTTTCCGTCAATTTTGTTTTTGACCCGAGACAAGTGTTTAATAAGGTTTCAATTCAGTAAATTGTATAGCAAAATGTGTGTTATTGGATAATTATGTATTTTGCTAATTTCTACAAGGTACGGTAGTTTAGCATAATTCTTAATTTCTTCATATGCCTGTTCTGGACAGTTTGAGGTCATTTGTCTGTCGATAATTTTCTTAACTCTAAAAGTTATTAAATTCCTTCTAGTATAAATCGGTAATTGACAGCTAATTCTGTTTCCATATGACCTTCACGTATTCATATATGGTGTCCACAAAAGGAAGGATTAACTTTGAGAAAAAATAAAAAATTTAATAGTTAATCGGTGGTTGTAGGTAATATTTCTTGCTAATCGTTGAGTATGGCTGCTTTGCTTAACAAAGAAAAATGGGCCAATGCACAAATATAACAAATTTCAATCACACAGGTTATATATTTTGGAAAAGAGACGAAAAATGTCATAATTTTCTCTAGTACAGGCTACATTTAACTGCCTTTGCAGTCGGTATTTTTTGAAACATGCAAACTATCGACAATCCTCTTCTTCTTTTTGGTATTCGAGCTTTTCAAGCCTTCATTGCAGTGTTGCTTCGTGATCATTCTCCTCCACGTCGCCAGATCCGAGAGATCCACTTCATCTGCAACAAACAGCTTGAAGTCTTCTCGTATGCGTTACATTTGTCTCAGATTCGCTCTTCCTCTTTTTCTCTTTCCAAATCATCGACAGTATGATGCAATTCTTATTAACAAAGTAATTACTCTAAAAGGATACTTAAAGGAAGATAAATTTCAAAGTAAACTTCGGACCAATAGCAACAATATAATAATCAAACACTAATGAATGCAATAAGAAAATGTCCGTCGTATCAAAGAACAATTTGTTTTTTCCAAGTACTTGAAGAAGAGCAATTGACTCTTACTTGCTTTTTCAAATGTCAATTGATGACTTGCATGTTACAACAGGAACTGAGGCTACAGCCGATACTTTTAGTAGCAGTCTCAACAAAAACGGTAATTGCTTTTGAATTTACCAATATAATCTTATAGATTTTTACAGTTGCTAGAACTAAGATTTCTTTAATTGATTCTCGTACTAGATTAGCATGGTTACAAATTTTATTGGTTTTTTTGTAAAATCTCATATTCGTAACTTAGCCAAGAGTCATTATTTAACACCTCTTACCCTGGTTTTTCATTGATATAAAATATATTAATTATAGTTGTTAAAATTAAATTTTTATCTGGATTTTGTTTCACAATTATTTTTATTAGACAAGTTTTATCGCAAACGAGGACAGAAAACAGAACTTTAATTTCTCCGTCAATTTATTCTACTGGGAAATAATAGACCTTGTGTTATTACGTAAAGACATACGGAAAATGTCTACACATATTTCTACCCAGCATAGAGTCCGAATTTTTTAAAAGAGTGAAGCTTTAATACTTCAGTTCTCGTGTTTTGTATTTATTTACTCAGCTTCTTCTACATATTAACTTTCTAAAGTCCACTGTTTATACCATCTTTGTATATTTACCATCTATACGCAAATACAGATTAACCCCATAATTCGCTTCTCTGAAAGTAGTGTCTGTGCTTAAATTGAGGAGGATGGTTAGATCCCAAAAGTTTGTGCTTTATTATGTTCATTTTAACTGTCGTATGATGTGGTTTGTCACTCGTTGTGCCAACTCATGCCACATTGTGCTGTGTCAGCACATCAGAATTTTCTCTATCACACAAGTGGGCGTTGTGAACAAATCAAACACTTACACTTTGTTTAAAGTTGTTAATTATTGTGTTATGCCACCACCTCAAACTTGCAATGTTTGAAGCTGCTTGCTGCAGCGTCTCAGCACATCATACCCCTGATTTCTCACCTCAGTGGATAAGGTTCACACTTATCATACATAAAGGTTCAGAATTCCTCTCATCTTTTCCATAATTATTATTGATACTCTACTGACAACATAGCAAAGCACTTTTTTTACAAATTCTCATCAAATATATTTGACACGTGAGGTTAAAACCGTAATTAATTTAAAAATCCGTTCACGAAAAATTGAGAATCATGGAAGGTATCCAAGACGACGAAGGAAGATCCAAGGTCTGTGCAAATAAAGGAATTGTCAAATCAATTCTCAGGTGTTGGTTAAAAGATGCAGCAAAGCTACAAGATTTGCCTCAGAAATAGATGACGATACAGGTCTGATACGTAAAAGAGCAAGAACAAGTCAGAATTCATCACTTGAAAAAGCCATGCTTAACTGGTTTTCTGACAGAAGAGGAGAAGGCATATTTTTTGTCTGGCCTTGTGCTAGAGTCCAAATCACAGCAACTCAATGAGTTGATGGGTCGAGACAATGCCTTGAAATAATCCAATAGGTGGCTCCACAGATGGAAAAACATCATGGCATAGGGAAGGAAACTAAGGCCGTGGGGTTAGATCTGCATACTATGAAACACCAGAACGGCTCATCTCCAATCTAGAGGCACTTGTTAAAAGAAAAGAACTCACAGCTTAGCGGATCTACAACGCAGGTGAAACGTCACTTACCACAGGGCACTACCAACCACATGTGTACATTGTATTTTATTGTAAATGAATTGCTGTTTGTATTTTTTGTACCCTTGTGCAGTATTTATTTTGATCCGTCAGCTGGTATTATTGCCAGTTTCAGTCCAGTTCCAATCTCTGCGGATTATCGGGGTGAACTGTATTCTTCTCTGGTGCATTTATTGACACCTTTGCATTAAAAAAAAGCATTTGTATCACCTAGTGTGGTGCTAGTGGGCTATGCCAAATACTTGCCTCGTCATTTTTAACACTGTGACTTGAAAAGTTAATGGTAAGAGGATTTGGATAAGAAAAGCATTGTACACTCTTAAACTTGAGATTTTAGTCTGTATTGAAATATTTCAATTAAAAATGATGAGGTGGAGTGAAACCGTGCGATATTCGGGTGTCGAATTATACCAACCTTATTGGAAATGGTACTTTATTTAATCACAAATTAATAAGTTAGATTAAAGAAACAAATTGGTTTATACATCGTTAAGTACAGTAATCGAGCCTGCCATGAAGAAGGTATTTATAATAACAAATTTTTAAGAAAGCTGGCACATTCATGACTTACCAATACTATGAGAGGGAGAAAACAAGGAAAAGCTTCTGAAAAATTAATAAAACATTTTAGAAAACAATTTTATATTACATTAATTTATTTGAAAGCATAATGTTTGAGAGATAACATTGTCGCATCATCAAAGAAGAAATATCTTTTGGAATGTACAACAAGCTGACCAAGAACTATATGAACTATACATTTTTAGTTAAAAAGTAAATTTAATCTTGGTGTAATGCTATGTAAGCTATGTAGCTATTTAACATATTTGAAGTTTTAAATACTTTTAATATCTCGTGTAACAGAAAGTCCTNTTAATAAAACATTTTAGAAAACAATTTTAAATTAAATTAATTTATTTGAAAGCATAATGTTTGAGAGATAACATTGTCGCATCATCAAAGAAGAAATATCTTTTGGAATGTACAACAAGCTGACCAAGAACTATATGAACTATACATTTTTAGTTAAAAAGTAAATTTAATCTTGGTGTAATGCTATGTAAGCTATGTAGCTATTTAACATATTTGAAGTTTTAAATACTTTTAATATCTCGTGTAACAGAAAGTCCTTGTTTGTTTTAGGTACATGATGAAAGATGAATGACTGTATTATGTATTGTATTCCTAACTCTTTAAATTCTATCTGTTCAAATATAACTTTTCATTGTATTATAGAGTATGCATGACCAATTGCTAAAGAGACGTCTTCGAACTAGCTATAAAATACAACTCATTGGGGTAAAAAAATTGTGAAGGTTTTAATGTTAGTGCTACAACTCTCAAGAAGACATAGGCAAAATTCAAATAACTTTAAATGACGTTAAGAATAAATACCATAGGCCTGTCAAGACAACTATATGACTTCTTAATATCGATAATCGTCATTTACAACAACATATTGTCAGATGTCAGCAAATACATCATAGGTAACTGTACGTTAGCATATTTAACACTAAAGAAAAGCTACTTGAAAGACATTAAAGTTTTTATGTGCAACATAACGCTGCATAAACAGATAGCACTCAACAACCATTTTATAGAAGAAGTGCTTAATTAGTGAATCAAGGGAAACAAGCTTACTCACGTTAAGGAATAGGATCAATGGATAACTTGCACACCCTCCATCTGATATCTGATAAGCGATTTAGTAGCTTTTATTGAAACATTTTATTGTATTGGTAGCTGTACTCTTTTACCATTTGTAAAACGCCTCAGTCTATCAACGTAATCTTTATCTGAGAAAGAAACTGCATGCATAAAAACCAGGTTGGTCTAATCACTTCCTATGTGTAACAGATGATTCAATAAAGTGAGCCGTAGCACTAAGAGGAAACTACAATGTTCCTCAACATAGTATTGTTATCGAGTTGAATGAACAAACACGCAAGTGACATGGAAACTTGATAGCACTGTAATAATACTTCTAGTATCTATTCTGTATTAACACAATAAGGACAAAAAAAGAGGTGTACAGAATATAAAATATAATCACAAGTTAAAAAGTTGTAAAGGCAAGAGATTGGTTTTTGCCGGAAAGATGACAGAACGGGTGACAACATATTAGGAAAGAGTGGTATGGAGAGACTATGAGGGTTTTATCAGCGGTATCAAATTTTTTACTGCGTGACAAATACATGTAAATTTTTGCCAACCAATGTGTGCAGAATTTGTACTAGTCAATTATTCTTTCGTAATGGTATATATGTAATGTAGATAATAATCCTATAGGTAACAGTATTGTTCGACAAAACAGTTATGGGTGTTGTATAAACTGCTCTGGCGCAAATGGTATTAGAATCAAATATTTCAAATATTTCATCACCAGTGTTGTTTCTGAGAAACTGAGTAATTGATTAATTGGATATACGGCCTTGAAAATAGTGCAAAAATTTACTGCAGTTCTTTTTCCAGTTGGAGATTTCGGAAATAATTAAATTAAGACTTGGCTGAGATTTTTTTATTGGTATCGCCTTTGTCGTTAAATTAGTCGAACTAAAAAAAGTACACAGTCAAACTACGATAACCATAGTCTGTCTGTTCTGTCTTTCCTGTTTGCCTTTCGACGTATTCGTCTTTTCCGTTGCATTAGCACACATCAAATGTCCACAAAATCTGTAATCTTGCTCATGTCTATAAACTTAAATAAGAGAACAGGACCTTTTTATCTCGAACTAATTACTTTGACTAGGGTAAGTGACATAGTGGCTATCATAGGTGCAATCTAAGTTGTTACCGTACTTTTTTGGAGCTGAAAGTACACATCCCTGAAAAAGTCATTGATGGCAGGAAGGAAATCTTGTCAAGAATGCCTTCACTACTCCAATAAAGTTGCCTTAGAACGGGACATCAAGAAGTTGGAGTTCAAGAGCTGAGAAATAAAGCATTGAAGGACGTGCCCCTACCTCTTTTAAAACATACTACATAATCTGCAGCCCAGTGTATCCTCGACTTCTTTAACGAATTCAAAGTTAGAAAAGTTATTCCTTTTCTCTTACGTGTCCTTGTGATTCTGTCCTTAGAAACATCTATCTTTATTCCATAGTTCAATATAAGTTACTAGAAGTGCATACAGATATCTCTATGAACATCTTTGTCTTTCACGATAGAACGAAATCCTACCATGACATAGTCTTTGATGACTATTCTCCTATCAACTTCTACTCACATTCTAAATCTTTTCCAGTTTTTGTACTGTGTCAAATAAAGCAAATTCCTACTTTTTCTTAACCCTTATGTACATGGGTTAAGAAAATCCTTTAAAATACATCTGTTGTCATCACCGGAGTAATGTTAATGTTTAAATGAAAATTTAAAACTCTCACTTACTTCCTTTGCTAAGCTAAAAAGCTCTACGAGAGGCCTTTCTAATTTTCCGTTTGTGATGTTGTATCATTCTCATATTTAGGCGATTACTTTTAAATCACCAAATTTTACTCCTTCAATATCATCTAAATCAATGGTTAAGTATTAAACCTAGCTGTGCAGCGTATCTCAGACATTAAAAACCTCAAAAATAGTTTATTAGAAATAAATGTAAACAAACATCATACTAGAAAAATAAGAAAGGATTATTGATAATTTTTTACTCGAAAATATCATGTGTTCCATGTCCTTCTTCCTCTAATATGAATGGTAAATGCCTGTTGTAAGGATAAGGTTCTTTTTGGAAAACACAATGTTTTTAACTTATAAATATTTCAGAAGATAAAACTAGATTCTAAGTAAGAATATTTGAAATTATTACTGATGAAAGTAGTATATTTTCTTTGCAAGAAGCATAGTTACCTAACTAGACTATCTTACGATAAGCTTGTATTGTCTGATTCCAGTGGCGCCGCCTTTACTGAAAGTCAAAAAAATACTTCAGTCTTGAGGATGCTATTGCAAATAAGAAGAACTTAGATGTATGGAGTATGGACAGGGCTGTAAATATTCTGCGCCGCATAAAGCCAGATTCTTGTTTTCTTTACATAAAAAGTACCACATTTCCTAAAACTATTTGACGGTTTCTTCTGATGTGCTATTGTAAAAACTAAAATTTGCATCTTATTTAAATAAAGTAAGCAAATTTATGAGTTTCCGATTTTAGGTTTTAAGAAATAATAGCTAACAAAAAAAAAGTATCTTATTACAGTATTTTTTTCAGTACTTTTTCATAACAGGTTAATTTTTTCGTACAAAAAAGCTCCACTAGGGTACCGAAAAACAGACCTTCAGGCTCTCAGAGAAGCATTAGTTTAAAGTATGCGTACTTATTGACTTGTTTAAATACCTCACATGAAATGTTTTATAATCATTACCACTGACAACAAGCTAAACTTATATCAAGATTTTTTGTGCTTATATGAACAACAGGAGGCTAATTTCAATGTAAAGGAAAAGCAGGTGTATTGGTTGTGTTAATTCTCAATAATAATCCTTCGGTAAATGCTGAAAACAATTTTTACATCTCATTTCCTATCACATGTCTCATATGATACCTGTCTTCTGAAAATATATCGCTGATTGTGTTCCAAAAATTAAATTAAAACTTTCGTAACGGTTTGCTTTCCCATATGTCATTTTTTTGTTAAATGAACTATCTTATGGACTAATTATGTATTGCAGGTCGTGAAGAATAGATTGTCATGTAGTATATAAAGGCTTGTATCGTCTTTTGGTGCTTTGGAAAATTTTGTTTTGACTTCAGTTCTTGATACGTTGTAGTTAAGAAGTTAAGAGATCAGGTTTCTAATTTCTCGCTCCAATGTTTTTAAGATCTCAAGTACTAATTTATGGTTAGGCCTTCGTTCATCATCTCTAGGAGACCAAACAGTTTAATTGTAATCTCCTTTTAAATGCTATATATCTTCTCAAAATATTTTGAAGACTGACCTGAAAATATTTAAAAGATAAGATTTCAAAATTAATTATACCTTACACATTTTCTAAACAAATTTAGATAGTTGGTGAAAAGGTAGAAATCAAATACACGTAAGCCTTTTTTCACAAAATAAATGGGTTTTGCTTAAAATAAGAACATCGGTTGCTTTTTCCAGTCTTCAATTTTTTCTTTTAATTAAATTTTAACACTTAGCAAAAGTATATTTCCTTCCTGTTCAAGAAAAGGCACTTCTGGTGTAGGTAACTCTACAACAGGAAAACACAACGTTTTATGCACAGCCAGAGTTTTCAAAAGTGACTTTGCTTAAAGCGTTCTTTTGCTCAGGCATGGAACCCCTGTTTTCCATTTTATTGATTGTTCAAAAATAATTTTGAACCTTTTAGTTCACGAAGAGATATTCACAATACTGATTTTCTTGATTGCCATGCCTTTATTATCTTGAGAAGTGAAAACCATTCCTCCTATTTCTGAAAAGGAGCCTTTCAGAGTCTTGTATTAATAACTTTTCGATCGTTTCCTTTACTGTCTTTGATAGAAATAAAGTGATAATGTGGTCTGTGTTAAGTCTTACCATTGCAAGTAATTTTCATTAACCAAATTTTCAATGTTGAAAGAATATTTATACCTTAATATGTGTTGATTACTGTCTATTACAGCCAGTTAATATTTTCAAACAGTTATGTTCATGGCTAAAATTTCAAAATTGTATTTTTCTACATGGTCTATAATTGAAATAATGATATGTTTTCTTGAATTTTTTCTTCCTTGATATCGAGCGGTGCTTATTCTTAACTTATTCTTAGGTTTTATTGACATTAAATCAAACTCTTCTCAAAGCGTGTCTTTATAAAAAATTCCTGATGGTCCTGCTACTACTTTTACTGCTACTGCCGTTGCTACTACTACTGCTGTTGGTTCGTTGGACCTATTATATATATATATATATTCGTGGCAGTTACTTTCAAGACAGTGCATGCACTGAAAATTATTTTGATTCACAAACTAAATCATTGGAAAACGTATTATTTTCTTTGAAACTCGTTTTAATAATTCCAGTTCTCTGTTTTTTTTCAGAAATAATTTGCTATTCTATGAATGAAAGCACGACCCTTTGTTGTAGTTATCCGATTGCGTGCACATCGCTCTATCCTCAAAACTTCAAACCATGTTGTGTGGACCTGCCAGCTAAATAAATACGCAGCGAAAACTACTGGTTATAACCACAACAGAAAAGCTCACGAAAAAATAGGTAAAACCAATGGATAGCTTGTCCTCTTTTCTGCTCAACAAGTACTTGCACACTTGAGACCTTATAAATTAAAACGGGGATAAAATTTACAAAACTCGTTTTGTGACCATTAAATCGCTAGTGAAAGTCAAGCTGTAGAAATTATTCTTTTCGTGTTGATTAGATCAATGAAAGTTCTACTTGAGAGCATATATGTGGGCACAGAGTTATCAATTTATTTATTACAGAAAAACCACGCATATGAATCGTCCTAAACGACTTTTTTCTTCAGAAATAACAAGAATATTTTCCTCAGTAAACCTAATTCAAAGATGTTTTAATCATTCTACATACCCTTGAGCATTCCTAAAGGTATGGAAGTATAATTTGGAAAATAACAATATTGGATAAAAAATCCAGAGAAAGCAAAAATACACACCCTTCCCCTAGCAAAGAGTGTAGATGAAGTATGTGTATTCGATTAAACTTAACAGAAGTGCATCTATTTTTAGCAACACTAAATGTTAAAATAACTAATTATAGAACTGTTGATACATAAGTAACATATTTTCTCTATATATGACCTTTCCTCTGATGAGAGTATTGGTGCATAAAGCAGCCTTTCACAGGGAGTATTTGATCATATTTCTGCTTATATAGTAACTAGTTCCTTTGACAATCAATCTATCTGTTTTCCTCATTCTATGCTGATAAGAATCTGCGTGTACCTTACTTTTAGATATTTCTCCCAACTTTTCATATTAAAAAAAAGTTCTGCGAGAGGTCTATAAAATCTGGACTCGAACATTTTTTCTTAAATGGTCTTTATTGAGAATCCCTGCAGCCTTAATAGAGAAAATATGGAACCAAACATGCTCCATAACGTCAAGACTAAACAGCAATAAATAGTAAATAATTTGTGCTATCAATATTTGTTATCTATCTAATGAAATTCCATGAAAACAAGTTTCATACCACCTAGACAGAAAAACAAACCTAATGTTCTTTAATAAAAATGAATATCGGGGAGAATAGTTTGGGTATGTAACCCAAATTTCTGGGTGTGTTATGTGTTATCTATTTTAGTCTCTCATAAAAACAAAGTATAATTTCACAAGCTACATTTTGTCTCCAGTAGTATAAAATATCTCCAATCAATGAAATCTTTCATTGTATCTTCCTTCAACCTGGGGATATTTGTTATCTCTAAATTAATCATGTCCAACTAACTTCAATTCGTTGATAAATGTAACGGATAAAAATTTCATTTGTGATTTCCAGAAATTAATTTTGAAATTAAAGCAAAACTTTTAGGCTGTTTAAAAATCCTGTAGATGCTTCTGAAATATTTCCTCCTTGCAACCCTATATTAGAAATGCCAAAAGCAGTTTTAAGTTCCAACATCTTGGACGCTTCATTAAGGGACTAAGTCAAGAACTCCACATTTCAAGCAATTCAAGCATAATCTAATATGTTATCCCCTATTTGTCTCCCAATAATATCGCAGTGGCTATGGGAAATGGTTATGAGCAATAAATTTATATGGTAAATTTAGATTTGAGACTAGGTAGGCTTTTCTGAGTGAGATATTTAAATTCTAAATAAAAACACCAATACAGAAAACAAAGTAATGACTTAAATCAAAACGAAGGTATGACGGTAGACACTTCCTTATACTGAAATAAATAATTTCCGAAGTTTTACATTTCAAATTAAACAGTTTATAGGTGTACAGTATCTGCAAAATAACTTTATTATATCTATAGAGCTATTATATTAAAGGTAGAAATTTGTCTAAACAAAATTTTTGAGAGAAAATTACTGCCTCTTTGCAGGACATGTTTACTTTTTCTTGAAGTCCTTATATTAATCATACCTAGTTACGGGTAAGAAAAAGCAGGTATTAGTGTCAAGAATAGAGAAGTAGTAAAGACTTGCTTTGTTTTGGTTTCTTATAGCTGAGGAGATACTTCATGCTCTTCTACCTGTATTTAATACCATATGAAGCTTTCTCTGAATGGAAAGATGTTACGTAAATAAGCAGTATTAAGGCAAAGAGCAGACATACAAATAAGACGTCGTTTGGAAATACGTTATGTACATGTCTTTACGTATTCCACTTCCTTGCGTCCCTTTTTTTGAAAGAAAAATATTACTATTCGTTAGTGTTTACTCGTTACTCTTTGTGTGAGCTAAAAGTGAAAAAAACCAAGACATGCTCTCCTTGTTTTTTTTCCTTGATCTACAATTGTGGTCCTACTATCAGGATTTACTGTTACCTATTTATCTATTCGGAAGAGAAGTGAAAGGAAGTAGACCTGGCAGTAAAGTATGTTTTAGGACATTTTTAATAGGAATATCAGATATTTTTTTTACTTTATTCAATTAAAAATTTGATGTTTTTTGAATCCAAATTTTAGCTGCTTGCTTAACAAAACAATTTACACTAGCAAAGTAGCTGAGACTAAATTACTTCTACCAAAGAAAACTGATGTTAAAATCAAAAATGTTAAAAACAGCATCCACCTTATGTATAAAACTGTACAAATAAAGTAAATATAAAAACCACCAAAAACAAACAAAAGCAAATAAGGCCATTTCTAAATATATCAATGTGACCAGGCAAAGTTCAATAATTGCTCCTCGTTTGTTTTCATAGATACATCTCAAAATTTAAACTTGCTAATGAATAGCCTTCGAAAGCCTCGATATGATTTTGAGTTTCACAACCCGCATTACAAAACAAAAGATATTCTAAAATTAAAAGGCTATAAAACTTATTTTGAGATATGGTTATTGTTTTTACTCAGTGTTCTGTTAAAATAAATGAGCAGGGTAGTTTTTTTTTCTTGTTTACTTACAGCATGAAAAAGTGGGTCTGTCCATAAGGATTGAGGGAGGGGGGGGGGCAAGTTATCGAGACATTCATTACAAGCATTGAGGTTTTTTTACATATGGAAGATACGTTTAAACAATACTAAACTAGAGTGCTTCTCTGCATTTTACATTTAATGAAACAATGAAAGATCACTCAAATCTGAAAACCTAGACTAGCAACAACAAGAATAATAATTTACAAAATGAATGAATTCTAGTGGTTTACTTCTTGATATTGTGGAGCTCGAATGCCAATTGAAATTCTATACAATCGGAGTTGGCAATTGTTATTGCCTGCTGAAAATGAAAATTTCTTCTGGGAGTCACCTTTTACGGTTTAAATAATAAAGAAAGTCGGTGTGCTTAGACGGAGCACTTCAAGTGCACAAAATGAGTGTTATTTGTTATGGCTTTCTCAATTTCATTTTATTTCATGCAGAATGATAATCTATAATATCTAATGTCTTGACATTCAATAAAATGTGTTAATAAGAGGAATTAAAGAATAAAGATTGATTTTTTTGAATATGGATATATGTGTGTTTGTATGTATACGTGGTGCTAAATAGATAATTTTCGTCCCTAAATACTGTACCAATGGTTTCTAATTCACAGCTAATTTATAATTGTTTGAGGTTTTGAGTGATTTTTCAGAGTTTATTCTCTTTAGAGAAATTTAGTAAAGACTCTCATTCCATACACAATAATTTATATTAATACTAATATATCTACAATATTTACAATTCGACGGTCTACTTTAAGAAGAAATACTCTGTTTCAATATATCTCTATATCACAAATTATGGATTCGTAAGATTTTGTTCCTGAAATGTCATAAAATTTCTCATCTGAAGTGCTGCCTACTGAGGGCAATTATAATTAAAACCACTCACTATGGTATGGTGTGTTGTGCAAAGTCAAGCTGACTAGTCGTCATATCACACCTAATTTATAGCCCCAATCTCAAACAGAACTTTGGCTCCATTCTTAGCCTTATGTGATGCTAAGACTTTTTTCGAATTCCAGGGTAAGATTTCTGCTGGAAGAAAATTGGGATGGAACCCAGCCTGCCTATTATGGGCGCAATAACTGCTGCAGCAATTAGCGCGAAAGCTGATTCAGTTGAGAAAATCCATCTCTGGCAATGGGTCATATCATGATCATCCACTGTAGTAATCATACTACAATTTCAACCATTGTGCTACTCCGACGGAGTTTAAACTTTCCCGGCGTATCCGTTGGCTCAAGCTCTGCTTCGATTTCTAGTTCATCGTGATCAGGTAGTGGATCATCTAAACTATTTGACAAGCGATTGTCATTTATTTCTCTTGTGAGCTCCTCATCAGATACTAGCATTGCTCCTGATATCCGATGTGACGAAGAAGAACTTGACAACCTTTCAACGTCAAAGTCTGTAAGCTCAGTAGGCGAGCTAGTTTTAGTTGCTTTACTCAAGTTATCTGTTTCGGTTAGTCTGTCTGTATCTTCTCTTTTAGAGTACAAAGCATTCCTAGTTTTTGTGAAGTAACTCGAATCTTTATATGAATGTCTATTATCCCTCTTCTTCCTCCACCGTGTTACAACACACAGAATAATTAGCAGCAACGCGGCAAATCCAACAAGAGAAGCAATGAGCGGGATAAGAAAAACTGGTCCTACAAAAAAATCGAAAAAAACCCAGTTTTATTCAGTGTTATTGAATATATAAAGTTAAACTTCAGGTTTAGCCAATTTCAGTCCAACAGAAAAGGCAAAATTATAATAGGATTAAAAATTTCCATAACAATGTGCTTATTTGCAAAGAAAAGTTCCAACTTCTGGCATCGCTATTGATCACTCTAACTTAATATGAAAGGTGGAAATAAAGACCCAGGAAGAGTGAAACAAGAAAACAAACAGAAAAGTAAATAGATAGATAGATAGATAGATACATATATATATATATATTTATATATATATATATACATTCATACAAACTTTAATAAGTTTTTAGACAGCTAGTATAACAGATACAAGGATAAAATAAGTAAGTAGGTATATAAACGGACAAATGTTTAGACTTTTACACTTAGATATATCAATTGCCAATAACCAATGTAGATGACACAATCCTGCATACATAGATGCGTGTATCGATGCATAAATGGATGACTGGGTAGTAAAAAATAAAGCTAAAGAAAAAGATAAACGCATCTAGTTCTACAGAAAGGTATTGAAAACTACATGAAACTCAAGGCATGTAATTCATAATATTTCGTTGCCTCTCNGCTAGTATAACAGATACAAGGATAAAATAAGTAAGTAGGTATATAAACGGACAAATGTTTAGACTTTTACACTTAGATATATCAATTGCCAATAACCAATGTAGATGACACAATCCTGCATACATAGATGCGTGTATCGATGCATAAATGGATGACTGGGTAGTAAAAAATAAAGCTAAAGAAAAAGATAAACGCATCTAGTTCTACAGAAAGGTATTGAAAACTACATGAAACTCAAGGCATGTAATTCATAATATTTCGTTGCCTCTCGAAATAGGTTTTTTACCTCTTGAAGCATGATGTATAATTTTGGTCCTTTGCTCAACAGTAACCTGAACAACAGCAATGAATACGTTGTAAAGTGTAAAATTATGTGGCAAGGATTTGATAAACTTGGCAATATCCAGGGCTGCAATAGGGGCTAGCTTTGTATTGTCGCTATCAACAGATATTACAACACCAGTTTTGCTTGCTTCCACGACTCTGCTTTGACACATTATCTTCAATTTTCCATTCATTGCATACGACTTCAGGAATGGTAGGAACCGAATACCACGACAGAATTCCTCAAGCAATGTGCCCTAAAACATGAAATTCATATAATTAATCAAAATTCGTAACCCCTATTTTTAACAAAATTATTCAGCTTATAAGAAAAATACTAGTACCTTTCAGAAATTTAGCAAGGATTTATTATTTTCTATATTTTTATTATCTACATTTTATCACATTAATAATATCTAAAGTTAGTTGATATAATTTTATTTAAGTCTACGTTTTACATTGTTTTAAATTATAGTGAAAGAACCCAATTTTATTTTGCCTCTAAAACAGAAACAGGTAAGACAAAATTTCTATTTATTTCCTTGAGTTTTTCAGTCTTTCTTCTATTTCAATGAACATTATATGAAAAGCAACGACCTTGGTAGTCTGGCTTTTTTCAACACGTTTCTTTGCCTTCATTTCATTTTGTTGTTCTTTAAAACTATAGTTTCGATGAACCTTTAATATAAACATATATTTATATTATATTACATTATACTATATTATATATACTATACTATATTATATATATTATACTATATTATATCATATTTATATTTATATATATAATATCAATAATGAGTTTATAACGTATATGATATCACAGCAATGCTATTATATATGTACCAAAGATGGAAGATGTCTAAATATTATAATACTAAAACGATTTTTTCCTGGATCCTTGCATTTATTGCATATTCAAGGTCATTGAAAAGAGAATATTTAGACACATTAGTTATTTTTTATGCATCCAGATCTACCACTAAGAAAAAACATTACAATATTTCAATTTGTTTTTTGACTTACCCTAGGCAAACGGTCAACATCAAATACAATGTTTACTTTGGCACAATTATCTGTAAGATGAACAGTTTTTGTATCGGGAGAGCAATGATTTTGTGTGGAGCTTGTAAATTGCCCACTACATTGTCCCCAAGGAGAACAGGGAGGTTTCATACAATTCGGATTACTTTTCTTCTCACATGGGTGTTTTCTTGGGCACGTATCTTTAGATTTGGTTGCAGATCGCAGGCAGTTCGATGGTCCACACCAAATCTTGGTACACTGAACACGACCATTATTGCAAAGACAAGTATTACAATCTTCGTCCCAAGTCGAATTGTGCGATCGGAACTCATTGGCAACAAGGCATTTATGATCTTCGGTGCGTACTGTGGAGAGATGTGAGAATATCATTACCACACAAAGTAGTGAAATAGCAAACAGTAAAATGACAGCATATGCGCTAGATGTAATACAAAAAACATCTTAGAATTCTTTTGCATGTGTTACATATGCATAAAAAATAACATACTCTAATAAAAGTTAAGAAAATAAAGCAGTATTGCTCAACAATTTTTTCCCTTTACTCCTATTTTAAAGCTCTGTGAGTTAAAGCCCACTGAATGCATATAATTGAACTATTGTAACGATTTACTTCTGAACAAAATAAATGGACTGTAACAGCCTAATGAATTTATGTTTTTACATATATATATATATATATATATATATACAGAAAAATATTTAAATGTGTGTGACCAATTTAGCTTAATCGGATATAACAAGACTTTCTGTATCCATTTTAATCTCAACCCCTCTTGAAATAATTTCTATTGTGAACTTCAAAAAAGAATTTAAGAAGAAACTAATTTCTTTGTCGGGAACTTTAATTTTTGTTTAACCTCACCAGAAATCAGCATTCGCACATTTCGCTTTTGTTTCATACAGTTATGTCTACATATACTTTTACAATAAAAAAATTCATTCTTTGTAAACTCTTATTGAAAAGATCTCTGAATCGATTTTTTTGTGGAAGACAAATTCATATATCTGTACCATCATAAACTTTCAATGGTATGCAAAAGAGATTAAATTTAAACTTTTTTTCAAAATGTACATTTCAATGCATCTACATTATAAAGCTTACAGAGGGCTTTATTCAAACAACCAATAATAACAACAGCACGTCTTCTATTAAGGTTTATTACAAATTTTCATTTAAGTAAAAGTACAAACGTCTGGAGTCTTTGTCAAAAGTGGGTGCAAAATTGACTTAGCTATCAATCTTTACAATAGAAACAGCTGTTGGCGCTATTTTCAATGATAATAAAACGGACAGCATGTCAAGACTCTAACGACAACCCACAACAATTCCTTCTTAAAGCTCGATGCAAAATTGGTATTGGCTTGGACCATCAATACTGCCAGTGTTGACTAAATTTGAGGCCTATTTTGGGTGCCACCTGGATCTTATAGACAAAACAAAGTTACTGTGTTTTGGGAAAGATCAATCTCTGCTTTTAATACTACACACAAGACACTGAAGAAATAGTTTGATGGAAATCTAATAGGATATATTTAAGAAAGGTTAAAAATCTTCAAAGTAAATTGGACACAATTTTCGATGAATGAAATTCAAAACAAAATGAGTTTAAATATACTGAAAACAATGCAACTAAAATAGAGAAGTGGAGGATGGGTGTTATGGTAGATAATATGTTACTCTGTTTTTAACTTTCAGCAACAAAGTGAATCCTCGAATGTTAAAATGAAGTGGTTTCTTGGGAAACCAGGAATACAAAAAGTCACGCTACCAATGGGAGAATGCATACCGCTACCTTCACAAGAAAAAAATCTAGAAGTTTAATTCTAAATGAAAAAATTTCAACCCTTAAACTCCCAAATGATTTTTAGTCTCGGAAATTAAAAATCTGAGAGAACTAGTGCGATTTTTATGACATAACAAATTGAAAATTACAGTAAGGAAATTATAATTAATCAGAAGTAGGTTACCCTTGATAAAGTAAATAATAATATGGCAAGCATATGCTTTCGACATGTCTTCGGATCTTATTTCTTTACTATCATAATTTAATCATCTACCAAAATATTTCAAATTTTCCATCAAAATCCAAAATACTTAAATTTGTTTCATAGCTTTGGTAATGAAAGCACTTAACTACCTGTACAGAAAAACAAATCCTGAAAAAAGGTATTAATTTGAAAAACAGAAAACACTTGGTATCAAAATACCTTCACATCTCCTGCCTGTGCGGCCTTCAGGGCAAATGCAGTGATATGTTCCTATTCCGTCCTTGCACGTTGAACCAGGCATACAAGGAGACGAATTACATTCATTGATATTAATACGACAGTCAGCACCTGTAAAGCCAGGCTGACAGGCACACCGGTACCAGTTTGGCCCGTCGATGCATTTTCCATCATTATAGCATGGGTTGGTAGCACAATCGTTTCGATCTAGACAAACAAATTAGAGTAAAAAGTAATTTTAAAAAAGGCATTGCACTGATGTCCGATAAAAAATTTTCCTTTACAATAGGAAACATTTGAGAAAACCTTTTAATCTTCCTTTGCTTCCTGGACTTCACCACCTTTGGCCCCTTTTGAGGGTCACAGAACTACACGACTCGACTAAGAGAATTTTTTTAAATTTATGCATTATGTAAAAATATCCAAAGAAATCAACCACCCCACATCCCCCTTTGCACTTTATTGCACTGTGTCTCTAAAGGGTAGATCGTCTGAAAAAGGAAAAGGGAGTCGGAGGTACATAAAACATTTAAATGAAGTAGTTTAAAACAAAATTCTAATCAAGGTAAATAGCAGGAAGTTGAAATAACTATTGCCACCCACTATCTCCCCATTAAACTTACCAATGTCACACAACTTTCCCTCGAATCCTGCTCTGCATTTGCAAGAAATTGATCCACCACTGTTAAGGCAAGTCCCCCCATTTTTACACGGATTCGTTTTGCAAAGATTAACACTCTGGCTGCAGGTAGGTCCAATCCAGCCACTTTTGCATTCACATTGGAAGGTCTTGCCACCGTCTGTACAAACACCGTCATTGTTGCAAGGGTTCGGATTACAGTTTGAAATACCTGCAAGCAATAAGAAGATTTTTATGTACAGAGAAAACTATTTCCGAGTGTTTTTATTTCAAATATGTTGAATGTTTAACCAGAAATCTAAGAGGCCTCTATTAAACTCGATACAACAAATATATATGTATATATAAATTAGAACAAATATTACTTCTCATACTTCATCCTTTTTTATTTAAAGTGTCACAAAAGAAGTGATAAAATTGAGTAATAATCTTCCAAATATAAACTTAGTAAATAATTACAGCTTTTAGAAAATCAAGTAGATTAGTTTTTATGTTATCTGTGCAGTACTGTCTTGGGCAGACATTATTTAGTTTTCACATTCAAAAAGATTCTTTTATACTTTCCAGGTATGAGGTAGCCAAAAGAGGTCATTTTTGTTTGCACTTCGTAAGCTTTTAAAAAGCAACATCCATACATAAGAAGGGTCCAAGGCAAAAGATACTTCAAGACGTATGCACACCAATGGAAAACAGGGTACTGCAATTATTATTCTCATTGTGGTGGCAATTTTGTTTGTTTGTTTTAGTTTTAACATAATTTTCCCCCAGGAAATGGGGCTCAGACGGTGCCCTTCAGAGTGTCTTTGTTTTGGCATTGAGGAATTTCTTGACCGGATGTCCTTCCTGACGCCAACCAATGGTTTTTTCCTTTGTCAAGTTCCTAATCCTCCTCGCTTGCTCGGGTAATCGAACCCGGAACCTCTTGGTTACTGTGCAACTGCACTAACTATTAAACCACGGCTCCTTATTGTGGCGACAATATTGCACTATAAAATGTTTGGAATAGTTATTTTCCCTGACAGGCACAACCATGTACTCTCAAACAAAAGACAAAATATATCAAGATACTTTGTAATATGGGCTATTTCGTTGGCAGGGAGTAACCTTTCCTGTCACGTTTTACTTTTTACTTTTATATCGATTTCTTAGGTGTTTGTGTTAAATTTGAAAATTATCTCAGTGTGACATCTAATAACCAATGCAGACACATGTCTGTTACTTGAAAACTTGCTTTAGAAGGGTATTTACAACAGAGATAAATTATTTATATTGTGCTCCAATCAGTTAACTATATCAAGTTATAAGACCAGGTTAACACTAAACTAACTTACGTGAACTGCATGTTTTCCCTTTCCATTGTGGTAAGCAGTCACAAACAAAATCATTGACTAGATCTTGACATGTTCCATTGTTTCGGCAAGGGTTACCGAGACACTCATTGACATTTTCTTCGCAGTATTGTCCTTCATAGCCCTCTGAGCATATACACTTGTACGATGATCCGTAATTCATGCACGTTGCTCCATTTTGACACAGATTATTAATGCAGTCATCAATATCTGAAAGTAAAAACAAAAATAAATTAAAATAAATTAATTAAATAAAACTTTTACAATTTAGACTTTTAAAAGTTCTATTCCACGTGATTTGATTTGCAAACAGTTATTCAGGTGGTAATTCAGGATGTTTCTAACCTTTAAATTCCTTTTCCTTTGATGAAAACAATTTGCTACTATAACAACCAAGTTTTTAGAAGAGGACCTTTGATCTTTCATCAATTCTGCTTAAAATAAAGTTTTTTAATGCAATCTAGATGAAATATGCCATCATTATCGCAACATCGTACCGGTCACTGCTGGTGATTTTACCAAAGAAAGAAAAAAGAACTTATAGGAAGAGAGCCAACAGGAAACAATAAAGTAAAGAGAGAAAAAGTAGATAACACTGCCTTAAAAGGGTTTAAAATTTGTAAATGTTAAAATTAATCATAATCTAAACATACAGATAAAGTTGTCTTACCTGATTCACAGTGATTTCCAGTCCAACCTTTATCACAAAGACACTGATACCTTCCATTTGGGAGAGGCTCGCACATACCATGGTGGCCACATACGCCCGTTGGTACAATATGTGTTACGTTTGTTGAATTACTGTATATAGGCTTCGTGCAACTATCTGTAACTGCAGACAAGTGAAAAGTAAAAATATGTTTTAGAAATAATTAAGAATTTCCTATTTTGTTGATTTTCCATCATCTAACCAAGGAATTTGCTTAATTTGAAGTGGAATACTGTAATAATATGGAACACTATAGAAAAATTACTATAGAGAAATTTCTTTTAAAATAAACTACGGCGTGTTATCTCAATAGATTACAAAGGTTAAAGATAAGCTCATACTCAGTATAGAGTACTTTCAAGATATTAAGACATAAATAATTTACTTTATATACTTTATAAATAAAAAACAAAAGAGTGAGAGAAAAAATAAGAAAAAGAAAGAACAAACAAAATTTCTTACCATAATTAATAACTTACATTTACATTCTAAAATTGCCCCTGCTGATAAAACGGATTAATAGCTCTCGGAAATTAAAAATATTTCTGAAGTGTTGTGATACTTTATTTCTATAAAAATATGAATTAATATGGCTGAATGAACTGTATTTTTCTAAGTAGACATTAAAATTGAAGAATTTGAGTGTTTAGTATTAGAAGCAGCTTGATATTAATAAAAAATAGTACTACATCAACAACAACAATAACAATAACAATAATAATAATAATAATAATAATGAAGGTAAAAGAATTATTCTTGAAATTAGGAAAATGGTATTTCACTGTTACATTTCTCACTCTCCTCACAATTTACTTGGTGATTATTAATTTTCACCAGTATTCAAAAAGAATGGTCGCTTATTTAGTAATAAAATAGTTTTAAAAACAAAATAATGATAATAATGATAATAATGATAACAATGATAACAATGATAACAATGATAACAATGATAATAATGATAATAATGATAATAATGATAATAATGATAATAATGATAATAATGATAATAATGATAATAATGATAATAATGATAATAATGATAATAATGATAATAATGATAACAATGATAACAATGATAACAATGATAATAATGATAATAATGATAATAATGATAATAATGATAATAATGATAATAATGATAATAATGATAATAATGATAATAACGATAAAAATGATAATAACAATAATAATGATAATAATGATAATAATGATAATAACGATAATAATGATAATAACGATAATAATGATAATAACGATAATAATGATAATAATGATAATAATGATAATAATGATAATAATGATAATAATGATAATAATGATAATAATGATAATAATGATAATAATGATAACAATGATAACAATGATAACAATGATAACAATGATAATAATGATAATAATGATAATAATGATAATAATGATAATAATGATAATAATGATAATAATGATAATAATGATAATAATGATAATAATGATAATAATGATAATAATGATAATAATGATAATAATGATAATAATAATAAAAATAATAATAATAAGGATAATTAAATAAATTATGCTAGCCCAGTTCAACACGATCTGACTCATTGTGTATCATCAAAAAAGTATGACTTTGTTGTAAAAAGAAAATTGGTAAAAACCCCTTTATCAATAACCACAATGCTAGCCCATGAGGACCTCAATTATCGGAGTACCAGGTGGGAACCAAGCATAAACTGTCTCTCTTCTTTATTTAATTTAAACTACTTTGAATTAAATATGTTTCCTTACCAATTTGACAAAATTTTCCACGAGCTCCTCCAGGGCATTGACATACAAATTGATTTTCTTGATTTAAGCATGTCCCACCATTTTGACATGGCGAAGATGAACATTCGTCTATATCCTTTTCGCACTTACTACCGGTGTAACCAGGGCGACAAATACAATTTGCCCCTTGTGGTGTATTCAGACATGTACCTCCGTTAAAACAGGCAAACGTAGCACAATGGTCAATGTAATTTTCGCACTGACGACCTGACGGAAATTAAAAATACAACAAAGTTAATGAAAAATATGATCTATGGTATGTATTCTGAAAGAACTGTGTTATACTCCGCTTTCAATACCATTTTTCTATTCCTTAGCTTAGTTTATATTTGAACTTATCTTTAAGAGCCTTTTCATATTAACAGTGTCATGCTAGTTTAATCTTTTCTAGTATCTGTGGAATATTATGAAAAACCCCCAGACGATTCCTTATTGGTGAAAATGATTTTTCTAGTTGCGTTACCAAGTATAGAAAGATAAATGGACGTTAGCATCAATATAGTTAAACCGATTGATTTTTATTTTAATTATTTTTTAAATAGTGCACCCTAATCAAGCATGCAAACGCCCCATTAATTCATTAATTTTAACATAAAAAGGACTTAGATGTGATGAAAGAGCAATATAAGAAAAGAAGAAAGAGACGATGAAAAAACCTGTGAGTTAAAATTATATTAGTAGTACCTGTTCTACCAGGAGTGCAGATGCATCGAAAATCTCCTGCCAAGTCTTGACAAGTACCTCCATTAGCGCAAGGAAATGAATCGCATTCATTTATGTTTTTCTTGCAAAGCTTTCCAGTAAAACCTTTTAAACATTGACATAAAAAGGTATTTCCCTCTTCAATGCATGTTCCATTGTTATAACACGGATCACTATGACAAAACTTTTGTTTTGTTTCACAGTGTTTTCCCATGAATCCTTTGCTACAAAAAGGAAAAAACGATCACATTACCAGACGTTCAAGCTTTTTCAAAACAAACAATACAAGATCCTACGTATCTGCATTCCTGAGCTATTTATTAAAAATCTAAGGTATTTGTGTTACGGTTCCTTAAATTTTATTTAATTGTAAAGCTTTTTATCTTCTTTCCGAATTTTTAAGCTTTGGTTGGTGTAACAAGAACATTCTGGGTTTGCTTGAGTATCAACTATTCCAGCCACAAATGTCAAGTGATTGTGAATAAAATTCTTAAAATTGCCAAACAAAGGTCATCCTTTTTTTAATATATATATTAGATATACCTCACCTTCTTGGGAAACTAAAGAAATACATAGAGATGAAACTGAAGGATGAGCACATCGTTGGTAAAATTATTTTCAGCTTTCCATTTTACAATACTACATACAAATTGTTCATACCGTATAAAAAAAAGAAATTGGAATTCAGAGATATTAATTAAGTTAAAAATCTGAATTGTTTATGATATTTCGATTTGCACAATTTTTGTGTAATCAAAATTAATTACAAGTCATTAATTAGCACTCACCGACATTTGCAATTATATGATCCGATTTCATCAACACAGTCACCACCATTTTGGCAAACGACACCAATACATTCATTTATGTTGTATGTACAATTGACGCCCGTGTACCCACGAGAGCATTTGCACTTATAGTTATCAACTTGGTCTATGCATATTCCATGAACACAGGGCTGTGATGCACATTCATTGATATCTTCTTCGCAAAGGGTCCCCCTAAAGCCTGGTTTACAGACACAGAGAAAACCAGCCACACGATCAATACATGACCCTCCATTTTTACAAGGGCTACTAAGACACTCATTGTTATCGATTTCACAGTAAGCACCAGAAAATCCAGATGGACATGTGCAAATAAATCCTATTGGTAGACTAGTGCACGTTGATCCATGCTGGCAAAGGTTGTGATTACAGTGATTATTTGACGAAACAACAGTTTTTTCTGAACAATTTTTGCCTCCCCAGCCGTACTGACAGTCGCATCTGTAATCGTTATTGAGATCTGTACAAACGCCATGAACACAGGGATTTGGTTTACACTCATCAGTGTGATGCTCGCATCTTTCACCCAGGAAACCAGTTTGACAAACACAGTGATAGTGATTTAGTTTATCTTCACAAAGCCCGCCATTCATGCAGGGGTTACTGTGACAATCATTGATGTTGATTTGACAGTTCTTGCCAGTAAGACCATGAGGGCAGACACAACGGTAGTCGTTTACGAGATCCATACATTGTGTACCGTGTTGACATTTTCCTTGGCAATCGTCGATATCTAAGGGAGTAAATAAGCAGCAAATTAAGATTTCATGCAGATGAGGAAGCCATTTTAGAGACTTTTTAAACTATGTACTTATCAACATTGTTGTTGTCAGCTTCTTATTCAAAACCAGTGGTTTGGTCATTTGAAATTGAAATACAATACTGTTGACCCAAAAAATATAATCTTTTTTATTTGTGTCTGAACATACATTCATAGTCAAAATTCGAATGTTTGATTTAAAGACAGTGAACTCTAATGTATATATTTCTAATTTTGTACTTTATAAATAGTTAGTTTCCTTTTGATAACTTTATTTTTTTTCAATTAGACATACACATTTCATATAAATTTTCTATACAATATGATGCTATAATTTTTCAAATGCATGACTAGGTGTACAAAAATTCAATTAAGATCCAAATTACCTTTTCAACGCTTCAAGCTAGGCATTTTACTTGACGTGAGTGTTAAATGATGCACTTAGGTATCATTTAATTAAAATTATGCCTAATAATCAATTTTCTTTAGCGTTCTTGAATTAAGTAAAAGCTATTCTTCCGTAATATTACACCACTTTAAATATAGTTTGTGTTTTCTTGCACATGGAATTCTGCTTAAAATAGGTAATATAGGCAGTTTGTATTTTCTTAAATATGGTAAGCTGGTTAACATAGTCATAATAGTCAACATAACCATTGTCTGGGGAGAGAATATTTGAAATAAATGATGAACTAAAGGACCTGTTTGCGTGGTGCCAGAGATGTATTAAAACAGACTATGTTGGCATAGCAAATGAAGTTAGTAATGCTAAGACGTTTTTAGAGTAAGCTAGCTAGTGATTATGATCATTGTCAAGTGAGCAGAGTTAAGAATGACGAGTTTAACCA
Organism: Morbakka virulenta; assembly: GCA_003991215.1. NCBI lineage: Eukaryota > Metazoa > Cnidaria > Cubozoa > Carybdeida > Carukiidae > Morbakka > Morbakka virulenta. Next base: position 2,233,702 of record RDPX01000002.1, on the reverse strand, counting down.
ACTGCAAAGCTAATATATATTAGAAGATGAAATTATCTTTAGCTATTGCTTCTAAAATTACTAGTTTCACATTTTTTCTTGTAAACACCACATTCATATTGCGGGCTCCTGGGTAAATATATATTTAATTTATGCAGACTTCTAAATATTCAGGCTTTTTTCTTTTCCCTTGCACTTTTCTTCTTTGGCATACCTTCTTTGATATCGCTTTCTTTGATGAATACTTGATTTCTTGTATTTCCTCCTGCATTTTAAATTTGTTGCTCATCGCACAATATTGGTGTAATTGACTTTACTCTGGATAATATTAGTTCAGATAAAACAGTTGTTGGTCATGTCGCCATTTTAATTGTCAATCCCTTTCTCTCTCTCTCTCTCTCTCTCTCTCTCTCTCTCTCTCTCTCTCTCTCTCTCTCTCTCTCTCTCTCTCTCTCTCTCTCTCTTTCTCTCTTCACCTGTCTCTCTCTCTTTTTCTTTCTCTCTCTCTCTCTCTTTTTTTATATTCCTCTATATCTTTCTTTATATATATTTATCTTTATNTCTCTCTCTCTCTCTCTCTCTCTCTCTCTCTCTCTCTCTCTCTCTCTCCATCTCTCTCTCTATTTATCCCTCCGTCTATTCATCTATTTATGTATGTATGAATGTATCTATCTATCTATCTATCTATCTATCTATCTATCTATCTATCTATCTATCTATCTATCTATCTATCTATCTATCTATCTATCTATATATATATATATATATATATATATATATATCTATTATTCAGCTCCAGACTACACACACACACACATAAACACACAAAATTAAAACGCAGAGACTTAACCAAGTTCTCTGTCATAACATAACTGATAGTAGCATTGTTCTGTAAATATTGTTTCTTGAGATATAGTTTTTTACTTTTGTTCTAACCAATTAATAAACGAAAGTTACTTTTATGACTTTTTAAGCTAAATACATTCACACCATACATGTATCTAAGATCATGGGTAGAATTAGGGCACTAAAAATTTTTAGCATGCTTTTTCTTTCGAACAAACCCCATTATTTGTTAATGTTTGCGAAAAACCCTTCCAAAGAACTTGGCCACATTTTTCCTGTTTGTGTGTACAAAAAGAACCGACACTCTGAAGGTTGCTTAATCCACAGACCACGAGCCATTAAACATTAATAACAACCATATAAATGAATCCTTTGCTAATTTAAAATTGAGAGATCGGTCTATTTGCACAAGTCCATTAGACGACTGGTCGTTCTACCAACTATGAATCTGAAATTCACAGTAGCTTGAAAATGGCAATTCTGAATGAAATCAAAATACTTCAGGTTTGTCTTTAGATATGTTTGCCTGTCTTCAGTTAATAACGATTCGACTTGTGCCAAAGGACATTTTTTGGTTACTGCTATTGACTGTTGTGACCCTGACCATGGCAACCGAAGGCAATGATACAGATGTTTTACTTTCAAATGACCCTTCACAAGGGTGAAAATATGAAAACGATAAGGGACTATCTTCCATCTAAAGCAGGGGATTCTGCGAGCACAATTTATTACATTGGTAAAATACACCAATCGCACTGTTTAAAGATTTAGTATAAATTAAAATTATATTAACTCTTAAGGCTTAGGATTCAATCATCTTAAAGTATCAATTTTTTAATATTTCCTTTTAAAAACAAAATTTTAATGTATAAAAACACTGCAAGCTGATCTTAATGTTTTTTGGATACATACTTAAGACATTTAATGTTTTTGTAATTTCAACACTATCACTTTTTCCCACTTTAACATATCCTTTCAACTTGTCAATCAATTTAAGCACAATATTGTGAGTTACCCCTGATCTATGGTAAGCTGGAAAGGCTTAATTACTAAGCCTCAAAAAACAGCTGTAAATCCTATAATTAATGCGAAGTCCTATAATCTTAGCAACGAAAGCCGTTTAAAGGTCGTCGCTTAAACAGGCTCAAGGAATTGCAATCAAGGCTTAACAACTACTCGTGCTGAATGAAGACGAACAGCCTATATGAGAACAAACACCCATTGTAATAAAAGCAGAGGTAAACTGATGTCAAGGATAAGAATTCTTAACATGTGGGGCCACTGGGAATCCCTTGGGTTAAAATTCTTTCACAGCAGCCCAAGTGCTCTTGTATACAATAAATTTCTCAATGCATTCCAAGCATTTTTATCCCAATATGACAACAATATCCATGCGGAACAAGAGTTGGTAATATAAGTTGTGTACACTTTTATTCCTTTCTCATATTATTAGCCGGTAAACATCTGTGAAAAAGGCTTTGCAGTATTCATCACACCCTTAGATCCAAAGAAAAAGAGAGCACATTTCCTATTTGTTGAATAAAGCTTTTTTCTCCTCAATAATAGATGCTGTTCTGTCACATCATCAAAACCACTGGCTTTTCAAAGTAGTAGTTGTAGATAAACGTTGACAACTTTTATTTTTAATATCAGATGATAAATCTTTAAATTGTCATTGTCAGCGTTGTCTGTTCAGCAAAGAACAGTCAGAAGGAGCAAGAAAAAGTAGTAGTTATCAGATACAGCATCTTGCAGCAATTTGTAACATAGTTAGCAAAAATATCAGAAGGGTTTTACCCTCGTGTAAAGAGGTCACTGAGGGAGGATATTTTCAAATAACTGAATATTATTGAATTTCACGGTCTATTTTCTGAAAAGGCAATGTATATTTTGTGATCCAACTGAACAAACTGGCGCTGTAATACCAGACGATATTAATCATAAAACACCATGACAATCAAAACAACAATAAAAAAGATCCTTAAAAAACAAAAGTCTACTTATTTTTCATAGTTCACAATTTTTTTCTAAAATCTGGATGACCTGGGTGATAAAAAATTATACTAAATAGGAAATGAGAATGCTTCGGTGGATTAGTGGCATGTCACTAGTAGAACACAGAACCAAGGAAGTTGACATGAGATTGACATAAGTAACACGAGTTGCCGAAAAGGCAACGATAACTAAGCTGTATTAGTTAAGTCACATTGTGAAAATGAGAGTATTCAAGAATGAAGAATAACATTCTTTGGCCAGATGGAAGCTAGAAGTTGTGTTGAAGAAGTGGCATCAAGGAGTGCATGGCGAAAGTGCAAGCAACTGTGAAGGACACTAGGGGTATTGGGAAGGGAAGGAAGCTGACTTAAGTAGCCCACCCTATTTGAGCTGACTTAAACATTGAACAAGCTGGGCGTAGAAAGAGAAGATTCGTTCATAATGAAGAAGACTACGATAATGTTTTATGAATGTCATGAAAGATATTACACTAGTCGTGTTCTATTACTATAAAGTGAGATAATAAGAAAATGCTTAAATTGGGCAATTAAGAAGCATTTTCTCTAAGTTGGGATACTTCTATTGGAGACATTATTATGTCTGAGATCATTAGAAAAAAATTATATTTTTTTAACAACTTGTTAGATTTTAACTTCAAAATACGACCAGAGGCATTTTCACCCTGAAAAACGTAGTTTTTAGATTTCACATGATCTCAAATAAATATGAATAAGTTTTAGAAAGAAGCCAAATTTGCTCACACATTACTTGTCCAAAGAAGAAAGGAACAAATCGTTTCCTGTTTCAATAAATTGACACATGGACAAGCTATACTTATTAAAACCTCTGCTGGACCAAGTAATATAAGGCAAAAAAGATATCAGTTTGTAAATATAGGTTAATAAACATCTTGACAACTTACTTTGGTCACAGTTTTTCCCCATCCACCCTGTCTTGCAGTTGCAAACATAATCATTTACAAGATCCATACAACTATTTGAATTGACACATGGACTACTTGCACATTCATTAATGTCTGTGTGAAAAGAAAATAATGAAAATAAATTTAATTATGGTATCTTAACCAGATCATAGGAACGCGACCTATAAAATTGCTATCACTTTTTTTTCGTAAATTTTTTCTCGAACAATAAAACCAAACTTTGATGTGAAACAATAATATTGACATAGAGTACCTGCTTAATTAAATTTTACCGCTTGACCAAGGAAATTATCTATTGATTACACTTTGCAAAAACTTAAAGATTAAGAAGTAGACTGTGACTGATTGTGGCTTTCTCTGCATATTGTTAAATCAATAAAATGTTAGCGACAAAGAAAAGCACTGCTCTAAGTTACAGCCTTAAAAAATAACTAACAGGTTTTCTCCCCTCTTTCTAGACACAACTACTATTACCAAAGAGGTCTAAGTGTAACTGCCAACCTAGAGCAAATAGCTAGATAAAGATATTATGCCAAATATTATTGTGAAGTATAATCGATACAATATCTCCTGATTTTCTGCAATTACTCTTAACCGTAATAATTATTATGATAAAAATAACGGTTGCAATGCAAACACAAAGTAGGCCGATAGATAAAAGTAAATTAAGATAGAAAGACAGATAACAAGATGGATAGATAGATAGATAGATGGATAGATAAATAGATAGATAGATAGATAGATAGATAGATAGATAGATAGATAGATAGATAGATAGATAGATAGATAAATAGATAAATAGATAAATAGATAGATAGATAGATAGGTAGAAAAATAGATAGATAATTAGNGACACAACTACTATTACCAAAGAGGTCTAAGTGTAACTGCCAACCTAGAGCAAATAGCTAGATAAAGATATTATGCCAAATATTATTGTGAAGTATAATCGATACAATATCTCCTGATTTTCTGCAATTACTCTTAACCGTAATAATTATTATGATAAAAATAACGGTTGCAATGCAAACACAAAGTAGGCCGATAGATAAAAGTAAATTAAGATAGAAAGACAGATAACAAGATGGATAGATAGATAGATAGATGGATAGATAAATAGATAGATAGATAGATAGATAGATAGATAGATAGATAGATAGATAGATAGATAGATAGATAGATAGATCGATCGATAGATGGATAGTTGGGCACGAATACTGTTAATGTTACATGATCTGTTTGAATTTGAATGTTTGAGCATCTGCCTTTTGAAACAGTCATCGGACACACACTTAAGTTACAGTGAGTAGTATTACAAGGTGAAACTGATTGTTCACCTTTTCTGTTTGAGCCCTTGACATATAGATCCATTTAGATGTATAGGCACCTCTATTTTTTGCTGCAGCTACCTTATCCCAAACTAAAATGCCAATTTAAGAGTTGTTTAATAGATAATTATAGGGATTTTTAAACATTGCTCATCCTCCACTGCAATCTTGTTTTCTGCTCGCTCCCTGCAAAGGACAGCTCCATCTCTTTCAGAGGCTACTTTAACATAAACCTCTATCCCTCTAGTTTTTCATAGGATAATGCGTAGTTAAACCTGTGGCTTTTGAATAGAATAACAGGTTTTAAATTATAAGCTGCAACAAAACTGACAAGAGGCGAGTCAACTCTAATGTAAAGGAGGCGAGAGAGATTTGAAATATATCTAATTGTTTTAACATAAACACAGGCAATCGTTGATTAATCAGGGCTGGAAGATTTCTCGTCTTTCAGTAACAAGAATAATACAAACTTTTATTATTATGTAGAAGTTTGCTTGTGTTTTCTGATGAATTAAATTCTTAAGTGTTAACAGGAAGACAAGATGAAGATAAATTGATTACTGCTATAGGACAGCTGCAATAAAATCTTTAGAAAGGCTTTACTTCAAAATTCAATAAACAGATGTATGCTGTTACCAATAAAACAAAACGATAGGTGACAGTTAATTTGACTTACTGATTTCACAACGATTCCCACTCCATCCATCCGCACATTTACACTGAAATCCGTTTATCCTGTCTATACAGGTTCCTCCATGCTGGCATGGCAAATTAGCGCAGTCGTCAAAATCTTATGAAAAGGAGAACATAGATACGTTCAGAAGGTATTTTATACTTAAAATCTTAACGAAAACATCACTTCTGAGGCTAAAATGGTGGAATGATGATCAACAGCAAATATTTTGACAAGATGAAAGCAAAAATTTGTTTCAATCAAAAATAAACTCGAACCTACATAAATCAAAAAATTTATTTCATATAATATATATATATTATTTAACCAAATCATAACAGTAACCCTATTTTATCGCTGGCTGTTCGTCTTTCTGAATCAGAAAGTTATGAAAACATCATATGCTAAAAATTTTTAGACTATTAACCGCCTCCAAAGCTTACTGCTTCTTCTACTGCGTCACTCTTAATGTTTTTACTACTGCCTCGACTGTTATTACTACTAGAATGTAACTCACCACATTGTCACTAATAACAAGACGATAGCACTAGTTGGTATTTTACGTAATGATATGTTATAGATACATTGATCCCTTATTATCACAATTAAACTCTTACTCCACAACACATCTGCTACTAGTGCTACCACTACTGCGTCTACTGATGTTTTCTTAGTTTATACAGCCAGTAAGACCTATGGTTTGTGAAATCCCCAAACAAATAATAATAATAATAATAATAATAATAATAATAATAATAATAATAATGACAATGACAATGTTTACACAGGGTAACCTCTTAAAGGCATAAAGTGCTGTTATCAACGAGGGCCCTATATCATAAAATATGATATATTACAATAAAGTATTGTAACAAAGAAATATAATAATACGGTACAACTGGTCAAATTTAAAAGAATAAATTAATTAAAAAAAGAAAAGTAAAGAAAGATATTTCCAGCAGTTCAGGACAAGATAAAGAAATATCCCAAAAGAGACACGTAGAGTAAGAAATCAATTACAAATAGACAGAAAAATTACAAGAAACCACAGAACTTTCTTATATAAAAAGACTTCTTTTTCTGAAAAATTATTATATTATCCAAAGGTCAGGATTAAGGATAGGAGTTTTATTTCGAATACATATTGTAGAGGAAAGTGAATAGGAATGTGTCATCTTCCTGGTGTCGAGGGTAATGAAACAGTCTTGTTCTAATTAATCTTTATCTTTTGAAATCAATGTAATGAATTTCTTGATAAGACAAAAGCAAACTAGTTGACATACCTGTTTGGCATTGTGAGCCACCAAAACCTGGAGGACAAATGCATTGATAATCGTTTTGCTTGTCAATGCATGTTCCGTTGTTTTTGCAAGGATTGGAAAGACATTCATCTATTTCTATGTTAATGAAAAAATACCAATAAAAGTTTACTGGATCACTAGCACAATGTGATTTAGATAATAAAAGGAAACATCTGTGGTGTTTTGTGTTTTAGAGTGTCAATTAGAATTAGCTTTAGAATTAGGACTTGATTTATGTGGGAATGTGCATACTACTGGAGTTCATTGAATTAGTATATTGCAGTAAAAAGATAAGACTTTTGTGATTTTATCTACCAGTAGCTGAGCAAAGAACTAGTTAAATAAGAGTGGCCTAATTATATACATGCTCTCAACAGCAACCTGAATATATAACATTAATACAACATATGAACCTGTAGCAATTGTCAGTAATTGATCTAATTTACTGAATTCCATTGTTTCGATATTTTTTATAATTCTCTTCAATTTTGCCATGTTACCACTCTCAAAGAACGTCGCATTTAAAATTTGGAAGCTAAGAAATTGTTGGGTTTTTTTAATTTTACTTCAACTGTATTGCTTTGTAAAGTTAAATTGACAGATAAAGAAATCCACCGCGCAACACACAGAGAGCAATTCACACTCTCTTTTACTAACAGTGTGATAGTCAGACACATTTTGAAGACTATGCTTTTAGATTTAAGATTATTCAAGGTAATGAATGCTACCTAAATGTCATGTATATTCCGATCTACTCACATTTATAATAAGTATAGATATACAGTGACAATTGGATGCATAATTAATATATACTGCAAAGAATATTTAGAATATTAATAAATTTTGATAATATTTAATTTATAGCTGGGTGTATTGCTGAAGTCATCACACAAACACATCTAAAATAGGCACAATCTGTTACATAATGGTGTTTAAATTATGGATGGGGTGTTGTCTTTTTTTTTGTCAGTTTTATATTATTTTAAGTCACCTTGTTACTGCTATTGATAAAATATTATATATAAGATGTGACTATTTGGCCTTCACAAGCACCCATTTTCACAGACAGTAAAACGTGTTTCTCACACGCCAACTTAGATATTAGCTAAGATACGTGATCTTTGTAATATATGAATACTATTTAGCAATGTTTAATCTTTTATTAACAAAGTGGTTAGTATTACGCTGGACTATCGGAAAGTGCTGGGAAAAATGGCCTTTTTCTTGTCATTTTCTATATTGATTGTTTGCACCTGTATGTTTACCAGAGTTCATTGCTTAAGTTTTGACATCTACATTGGAAGTTCGACAGTTACTTTGACATTTAAAGGTTATTAGTGGCTAATTAGCGCTAGTCGATGATACTCCCGCTGATTAATCTTTCATCAATTTAAGTCTCTACTAAGATCTTCAGTGGCAATTTCAGATTTAACAGCCATATATACCAAGTTAATAACTGTTTTATTGTATATAAAGACTAAGTAACAATGCCTAGGAGAATCAAAGAAGTGAGTGCCTATGGTTGGATATTCGTAGTAACAAAGCAGTTATAATTAGATTCAGTATCCTACCTATAACGTTTACTACTGGAATTAGTGAAAATAACAAAATGAGCTCCTTCTTGCACTACAGGATGCAGTTTTGCATGTTTTGCCCAAGTTTCTTGAAACATTTCAGTTATCCTTATTCAACACCTATTATAAGTTAATATCTAAGTTTGTAAACTTTTTTACCAAATCATGTATAGATGGTTGTCATACCATCAATTAAAATCCTGTTGGGTGGTAGAATAAATACCTTTGCAAGGTATTTGTTCTACCACCCAACGTTTTATGAAATGTATTCACAATTTATTATTAATGATTTTGGTTAACCAAAAAATTAATGAGCACACAACATTTACAAATTAAATTCTTCTTGATTGAAATAAAATATGTAGGTAAAAATCTATAAGAGATCCGTAACTGACTATAAACGGTCATACATAAATAATTTATACTTGTATGTTCGATCGGCTTTCTTTATCTAAAAAGCACATAATACGTTTAGACTGTCAAAGATATATAATGTATTCTCAGTTTTTAGGAGACAAAATCACAAAATCTGAAAACTATTTTACAGTGCCTTTTCAACTTCCTTACAGAATTTATTCATCATTGCAGGACTTAAAAAGTCTCTGTTCTTTTCAAAATACTACTGGAACAGGAGTTTTTCTAAATATTAGAGACCTTATTCAATTGTATTTTCTTCATACCAGAGCGTACAGTTTTTAAGCATGGTACTTATCTTCTCATCTTCCAACTTCACCATATTAGACACCAATAGACCAATAGACCTACTTTAACCTAGTTCCACCCAAAAGACTACTTTGAAAATAAAAAACCGCCTATTGTTTCTTAGAGGAATATTCATTTCATTAAGACAGTGTTTTTAGAATATTAAAAAACTGCTATTTCGAGATTAATGTTTAAATTCTCTCTTTCATGACGATTAATTATGAAATTTTTGAGAAAGGACAAAAATATACTAGATTCAGGCCTCCTAACCGTAGTCGGAACACTCTAAAATGACTATATTCATAGCAATTATATATAAATATATATATAGCTCTTTTGTGCAATAGAAAAAAATAACTAGTGTAGAATGTCAGCTCTTACTCACAACTTCTAGGCACTCGTTATAAATACAAAACACGTATGCTTGCTTTTACACTTCCTCTACACTTTTCATATCTTCTGTCTTGAATACTAACAAGAATACTAACAAGAATTTACCCTTAAATGACTGACTCGTGTTTTTCAGCCTATCTGTGAACAACATTTCTGCTGGTTGACCTTTTCTGCCTTTCTAATTGGAAAAGCTTGACTTTTTGAACTTTGAGGCAACAAAAACCACTACCCTGAAATTTCAACAAAATCCTATGACCTTATGTTTCATTAATATATTTGGTCAACTGACCCCCCAAATATTTTATTATTGTAAAAGGAATTACATCTATTTCTATTAATATTGTTACTGTGTGAAGTCTTTTATATGGATAACTATGTTTGGTTGGTTTTTCTTTATCGTGATTTCGTTTTTATTCCTGGATACCGAATCAAGCAGCAATCATACTACAATGCATTAATCTATGAAGAAAAATTGCTTATACCAATAAGCCTTAGACAAGGCAATAACTCTACATAAATATAGTCATCCTATTAATGAGGTTACTGTTTCTATTAATTTCGTTGTAACTTTCTATTTGGTTTCCTGGCGTTTTATACTTACGAAAATACTGGATTTAAGGCATTTGTTTCAAGAAAGCAAAGTAAAGCTATAGATTTTGGTAGGTTGTAACACAAACATACCCTGCTCACAGTTAATTCCCTTGTATCCAGGCAGGCATAAACATGTGTAGTTCCCGGGGTTTGTATTCAAGCATGTACCTCCATTTCTACAAGGACGATGGCGACACATATCCAGGTCTATACACAAAGAAAAGATGTAAAAAAAATAAGATATCTGTTATCCCTTTTTCTCTTCCCCGCTACTAAAATAATCTAAGCCTGTTTTTTCTGAGTTAACCAGCTACTGTAATTTGAAACTGGCATTATCTCAAATTTGTTTTCCATTGTGTCCTTGACCCTTGGGAAGGACTATAGTATGCTTGATCTTGTTTCTTGACAAAAGTCTAGAATAAAGTCTGTTTTTGTAGTATGTTAGCAAATTCAGGGCAATTACTCTACAATTATTTGACACCACTGTGGGCATCAGAAATGCATTTATATGCTTCTGTAAACCATGTTACCTAGTTGCTAATCATGTGACAATTCCATATTTGGAAGCATAGATAAAGTACGAATGCATTAGACATTTTCTGTAAGGCATTTCACAGCTTTAATTTAATTGGGATTTACAAGGATAAAAGAGGGGGGAAAGTCGACTTGCAAAAAATATGATACAAAAAAAATTGGAAAAAAATATGGTTGATAGAGTATTGAATATAAAACCTATAACAAGCAAATAAAGTTCAAATAAGTTCATACCTTTGTCACAATATATTCCACCCCAATTTTGTAAACAATCGCATCTCCAAGGTGTTGAACAAACACCATGGACACAACCTGGAAAAGTCTGGCATTGCTCACAATAAGGACCAGTCCAACCCATATGACACCTATTATGAAATAATAAGTATGGTTAACAATGAGCTTTCAAGATAATAAATAAAAGTGAGAAAAATACTTGTATGGATGAGTTGATATTGTCTTTAAATCAAAAAATATACTGATACATTTTGTCCTTTCACAATATGCTTAAAATGACACAATGAGTAGCAGGGTGAAGGATCAGGCTTTTGCTTGAATAAAAGTCTTTTCAAATTTGATTTACCTGTATCTAGAGCTAACAACCAAAAAAAACAAATTTATTCGCATTTCACATAACTGCAGATATCCATTTCATTGCCTAGATTTACGTACAAATTCATTTATAATAAAAAGAGATTGTACTTTTAACAACCATTGCACCGTACGCAAAATGCCTGTTGACCTTCACTGTCAATTTAAGCTCCTATTCACTATATTTACAAAGTGTATGTTGGAGGGGGCGTTAAGTCCCTGACCCATCTTTCTGGATTTCTCTCAAACAGATTAGCCTCAAAGTGAAAAGAACGTCATGTAGCCTGTATATGACCCATTTGTCGCTAAGCTAATATCATCTTCTCAAGGTTTTTTTCAGCTAAGGAAAAAGAGAGACTGTTGAGGTAATTTAGATATAGTTAAAGTGTGAAATTATGAAAGTTGTCACCCAAGGAATGGGTTCTTCTAAGGTGCAATGTATGAACCGGCTTCTATATACGCCCAAGCATCGACTAAATTCCCTTTGTTGTCAAGGGGAATTGGCAGTAGGCAGCATCTCACAAACAGAGGCGGACCAACTGCGACATGATGGTCAATGTCGGTTACGTGGAAGCACAATTGTGGCAATAGGGAGACTTTGTACTTTTTAGTCAGAAAAAGCTGCTAGGACCTACCAGTGGAACATAAAATTCTGGACACAATAAAAGCCATGAAAAAACTTTACTTTATCGAAATTAGATATGTCACTTCCATCAACAACGTGCACAGTCGGACCTTGCAAATTAGTGACGAGTAAACAGAGAAAACTGCAAAGAACCAGAATGTAGCATACAATGAAAAAGAATTAACCATCAAACAAGGAATTAGAAAATAAATGCATAGCAGATAGCGTTGCAAGAGATGTGAAACCGCTTAGAGAAAAAAAATACCTGGCAAATGAAAAAACGATTTAGAAGTGGCTATCTCTACCCAGGAGTTGTCGAAGACCAAAAAAAGAACAGGAAGAAAATGCTTGAACTATAACCTCTAAGTGAGGTAGTGATTCTTTACTATAATTTTGAAATTTCATTTACAAATTTTCATAGCTGAAATTGTTATAATAATGATAACAAGCACCTGCTTTGGACCTAAAAACATACACCTATGAGCACAGAAATGTATTTTTCTATCATTTTAACTCGAATCTAACAGGCACTGTTTTATCCTTTTCTGTAAGATAAACTCTGACAGATAGATTGCGGAAATCCGATAACAAATAGCTTAGTTCCTTCCAGGTCCTTCTGCTGATGTAAAACACTCAAAACCGTTAAAAGAAAAGTGATTGAACTTTGGATACATTGTTCATTAACTCTCACCGATCTTCATTCATCTCTTCTTTGTGTAACTAACTTACTGGCCTTGTTTCATTCTCTCTCTCTCTCTCTCTCTCTCTCTCTCTCTCTCTCTCTCTCTCCGTCTCTCTCTTTCTGTCTCTCCCTCTCTCTATTCCTCCAACTTTTTTTTTACTTGAACAGCTTTAATTATTCTTTTCTACGTGTTATTATTATTATTATTATTATTACGTATTATTATATTCTAATGGTCAGAAATAAAAAAATTCCAAAATATCAAATAATTGCAAAATAAAGCTGTGAGTCCTAGAAGCAAATAGTACATTTACTTTAATTTTTGATAATTTGTTCGTTTTTTAAAAAATTATAGTTTTTTTTCACACAACCTTTAGAGAATTTGTTCTTATTGCAATGGTACAACAGTAAGAAAGCCAGTAATTTTGGAATATCATTACAAACATCTAAACCAATACTTCACCATGGAAAACTTTAGTAACTTGAAAACCTTCATACATAGTATTATATGACTATTAAGTTGTATCAATTTTGTACATAGGACTTAGATTGGACAATAAATCCATTAATCCACCTGATATCAGTTAAATCATATTGACTGTCTCTACAGTACGTAGAGAGAAAATCAAAGAAAGCGGTCAAGAGAAGTGTGTGAATAAATAGTTATCGCTATCTTGCTGTCATCAATTCTATTTTACATTGGAGACACCAGCCAATGACTTTAAAATACTATTTAATAACTACAAAAGCCACCAGACATTTAACTGTCACATATTGGATATATCACTAAATGAATGCTTCAAACGTGGTCTGCTTTAACCAAGATGCGTCTATTTCAGGGTATCCTGTATTAATGCGACATGTTAATGACTGAATCGATGAATAAGGTGAAAATATATTTTTTGCAAACTTAATAAATAATAAGCTTGTCTTTATTATATGAATGTCACATGCCGAAATTTTTCAATTCTAATTAGATAAATATTTAAGGAGGAATATTAAACAGCTCTTTGTAGGGGGTTAATATTCCATAAATGGATACTATGAGCCATCGCAAAAATCAGATCTAAGCAGAATGACCCTCCCCAATACAAGTGTGGACAAATTGTTATCAATTGTAGTAAAGCGTAATTATGACATAATTAGTTACCATATAAAGAAGAAGGAACTACTAAGGCTATGAATTAGCCATGGACAAAATACTGAACTTACTTGCATTCTCCTGGGTTCTGACAATATCCATGGATTGGGTCGCAACCAACTTTACATACAGCTGTAAAGAATTGACAGTGGTATTAGAGCAAACACTGATTTATCAGTAACAATACATAAATGATTATCACTACCTAACATTTGCACATTAAAATTCTGCTTATATTCCATGTATGGATAATAATGACGATGTTAACAATTCAATGAAAATATTAAGTCACATTACAGAGATTAGATTGTTGTAAAAGTTATAACAGAGTAAAAGCTCAGGACTTGGAAAAAAATTGCACTGAACACAAAATCCCTTTTTTGTTGGAAATTTATTAAATATGAAAGGAGATAAGCTTTTCTACCCAAAGGCTATACTGTCCTTTAAAAATGACGTGTAAAAGGTCAATACCTCAACATATTAGCATCATTGTTATGTTGGGGCCCAATTAACTATGCTGTACATGCAGCAGATATAAATTAGATCCCTTTCAGTTCAAGAATTAAATGTAAACTATTATTGATATAAAAATTAACTCATTTTTCTTTCTGTCAAACCATGCAGTTAAAAATCTCATCGCCAGCTAATTATAAATCCCTAGCTACAGGAGCAATCTTTCCCAGTCATAAGGACATGTCGGCCTTTATACAAGTCTTTTAACTATTATTGTTGCTCACACTACATATATACAGGAGGGAGTTATTTCAATGTGTAACTTGAAAACTCCATTTAGCTTGTAATAAAAATATTTGAAAGCCTGAAGAAAACATCCAAGTGATTGTAAGAGATTCTCTAAAAGACTCGTATGAATTATACCTTGTCCAAGGGTAGCTAGGACCCTAGTTCCTTTATTTAAATGCAAAGCATGTATTCATGTGAGCTTACTATCTACATTTCTAGCTACCCTACAATATACTTAAGGAAAGCAAGTGGTTCTAGTGTATCCTTAACCTAATTTTCAGAGTTAACATCTTAAATAATGTAAAAAGGGATTTGATCTAAATCTAATCACCTTTCACTTGAACTACAGTAGTACAACTTTTGCTGTTAAATAGACGGTGTTATTTATTGTGGATTTTAATAGATACGATAGCATTTGAATTTTTTTTTGGAGTAAACTCTCTTTATTAACCTGTAACAAAAACGTTTAATGGAATCCAATTGACTACTTTGATTATTTTTTGTATGAAATTTACGGTGGGAAACCCTGGTGCAAAACCATTTTTATTTAGGCAGTGAAACTATAAAAGCTTAGGTTATGCTTTTTTATTTATTTTTTTTACGGACAAAGTTAACATGAGGACAAGCTTACAAACTCTTTAGAGGGATTTATATTCTTCCTATAAGAACTTCAGTCTTTTCATGTAGGTCGAAGTTTCAAAATTTGTATTGAGTCAAAAAGTGAAACTAGTTCATTGTTGGACTTTAGGATATATGCTTGAAAATTCAAGGAATCTATTATCTAATAAAATATTTTTAAGATAATCGTCATTTCTGGTAGTATCAATATCACCACCAACAAGATTTATATCATGGTATACGATGCATAACATAATTTGACAGCCACATCCAAATAATCCACACAAAATTTGTATAAGTATTGTATAAAACCCTACGGTCCTCTTCATCTAAAATAAAAGAATTTGTTGTAGCAGTTGCTTATAATTATTTTGAAACATCTATAAGATATTTATCTTTATAATTACCATTGTTACAGTAAGTACCGCTCCATCCTTGAAGACAGTTTCTGTTCCCATTTTGATCACAAGTGTAATGACCATGTTCATCATTCCTTGCTCGACAGTAAATGGTGCATGTGCTACCATAATAAAATTCATCACAAATCACCCTAACTTTGTATTTAATTGTAGCTGTTGGGCCATTGTAACTGTGTGATTCCCATTTCGTACTTGGTGAAATGGTACCTTTATGTATGACTCTGTCAATCAAACCCGAGCTTTCTATGAAGGGAAAAATCGATTTATTTATCAAACAAATTTATTTATAGCTAAGCAACTGGAAAACAAATAGTACAAATAGTAGCAAAGTATAGACAACAGACCATAACTTACACAGAAAAACACTTTTTGTTTTCCCGACATCCTAGAATTAATGAACAAAGCATTTTTATAATTAACAATGCCCCTTAATACCAAAAAGAGGAAACAAATTCCAAACGAGAAGATTATGGGAAGAGAATAAAATATTTTTGAATAAAAAATTCAAGACCGAAAACAACATTTTCCTATTATTTCGCCTGCCTACACGATGCTGTTGTTTATCTGTTTTGCTAACTTTCCCACCTATTGAAATCTAAACAAATCCTACAGGTATCATCATGTATTTGAAGGAAAACAACCCAAAGAAAGAACATTTCAATTAAGATTGCACTCACTGGTGATGGTGCCAAATTGTGTGGAAGTGAACAAACATTTGAAGAAAGCACAAACAAATTCAGATATTTAAAATAACAACTTTGGTCCTGACAATGCCTTGAAATAGCCACGTTGTATCAGGGAAATATATTTTTACCTTCAAATTCACATAAGCACACGCATTGTTTACAATGCATAAAATGTATGTAAATTTTTTTATTGAAGCTAATTTTTTATTTTATTAGTGTTATTTCATAATTCAAAAGAAATTCGTTTGAAATTACCAATATTGTGTTATCAACATGCAAGGTTTTGAGGCTTAATTTTGTAAAAAAAATGGTTGTCTGAAGCTATTACTAGAACAAGCTCTATCGTTATAAAAAATCGGCTTAAAATGGACAAAACTAATCCTTACCTCTAAACTGAAGGTAAACCCAAATTAAGGGACGTTCGTGGGTAAAACTATAGTTTGCATTTGCAAAAATTGAAGTAGCAATGCAGTGCTAAAGTACATACTAACCACTAATATGGATTGAAGCTAGCAGACAGTTGAACCAGATACAATACTTCACAGGGTTTCTGAACTCTATACGTACGACTAAAGTCATGGAACATATAAGGCTATTTCCCACTCTCCCAGAAAAGAAAAGGACATTTCACTAAATGTCCATGGTTGATGGATCATAGAAATTCTACAGGTAACGGGTGAAAATCATAGCTGCTAAAACTGAATTCAGTTACCTGTCCATTAGACTATTGACCTGACTCTGGCCTCTGTAACAGGGAATTCTTATAATTAAAAAACTTAAATCACTGGGTATTTTTGTTCACTAATTCATAATTTGACTATGAATAACAGTGAATTTCTTGTTCTCTCCAAATGTTTAGAGTTGCAACTATCCTTCCAAAAGGTTGACTTTCAGTTATTACATGACTGTGAGATAGCGCCTCCTGTCCAACAGTATAATGCAAAAGCATGTTTCAAGAAATCATATATTGTATTTTTTTCCTTCTATACTTTACCTAAGAAATATTTTTCATACTTTTTCTTACATTTTTTCTTTAGTAGCTCTGTCTCGCTATTCTCACTTCCCCTCCTTATCGTTTCCGCTTTTCATTCCAACATTCTCTTCCTTTTAAACTAAATTTACTCTGAGTTTCATTTTCATAATGAGTGAGAGAGAAGTAAACGGAGGGAAATATGAAAGACAACAGGTACAAAAGAAAACTTTTGATCTACAACACATTCTTTATACTTTTTCAACTGCAACTCACCCCCTAAAGAAGTGTTGACCAGGCAAAAACAATACTAGTTTCTCCAAAATCACCTTTAAACCTCCCACAAACAAGCACCTGACCAAACTTGGTGCACTTCAACGTGTATTTGAGAAATGCAAACAAATTTGTTTAAGCAAGATGTACAACAGAAGCCTCGTCTACGGTGATTGACCACTAATCTCCTTATCTTGTTTTAAAATCTGAAAAAACACGATACCGGCTGTCGATTACGTCAAAACTTAGTAAATGGTAATAGAGGCAATATTTGGATTAGTTATTGTCTTGTGATTGTTGAAAAAAGCAAATTTTACTTCTTAATTTTATGTTCTGTTTAGGAAACACTGATATGATCTATATCATCTGGACCATTTCTGCTATGAGAAAGGTCCATATGCAATATACTGAGATTTCTCAATAAAAACTTCACTCGTCAAACTTCAATTAATTTTTTACAAATAAAAAGAATGGCTAGAAAGCGTACTTAAGTTTACACACTGCTTTAATTTGTGCTTTATACAATCGGAATGAATACTTCTTTTACTTATATAATGAAGATAGGCACATAAACATTAGGGTAGCATGGGTAGTATATGGCTTTATGTATAAAATAATTATATTAATTATGTTGATTATTATACTAATTGGTATGGTGATGTGCTTTATGCAAATAAAACAACTGAAATATTTTTGAGAGATGCATCTTTAAAAACTGTAGTAATATTATCATATAAATCTCTGTGACTTTTTCAAGACCTCGTATGGAAGTAACAGGAGACTGGAATATGTAAATATAACTGTATCCTAAATAGGAAAAAATGAGACATTTCAACACACCCAGAGGAAATTATTTTATGTTTTATTACTGTTTTAATGGACACACGAAATAAAAACATAGAAAATTTTAGAAATAACTCAAAGTACACGTTGTATATCAACCAAGCACCAGTTTAGAATCAAACCTAAAACACTTTCAAAGTATTTTCAAATATTTCAGTATTGCTTGTAGAATTAATCCATTAGAATGTACATTTTGATCTAATGAACAGTGTGAAAAACAAATTTTGTATTTTTAAACTGAAAGTGATTAAAAAGAATATTGAAATTTCAAAAACCAGAAGAATATATCTTCTTTATTATTAGGACAGAAAACTGAAAACTTTTTTGTCGACAAACATTATCTACAGCTTTTGAATATTACATACAATTTTTAAAATTTGAAATGAGAAAACACAAGAATATCAGGATTTTGGCACTCTTGAGTTAAATGTAGTTACATTCATATTTACCCTTTACCGATATATTTAGACAATACTAGTGGAATTGATTTGTGTAAGAGACAGAAGCTACAAACAGCAGTTTTGATATAGTGTTTTTTGAAGTGTGGAAGTACAAGTTTAGCATTTCAATTTGTTGCTGGTATTCCAGATTTACAGATCTTCGTTCAGAAAGTACTAGAAATTAATATCCTTTTCCAAGTATCAAATCTCTTTTATAATTCTCATTAGGGGGAATTGTAGTCACCCAATTTCTAGTAAAGAGGTGTGATGAGTTAATCGTTGGTTATTATTATTATTATTTGTTATTATTTGTTATCCAAATCCTCGGAGATGCAGATTTGTGAATAAAGGTAAACCGAAAAAAAAATTTTTTTAGAGTGCAATAATAACTTAAGATTACAATTTATGAGTCAAAAATGAAAGAAATTCATAAGATTTCCCTTCCAACCTAATTCTACGCTATTAATTCTATACGTCTCCTGAACTTTAGTCACATTCCTGTGATCGAATTGTTAAAAAAATCTGATAAAGTTATTGATATATAGATATTTTTTGTCACGAAATTGAATAGCACGCAAAACTCCAATTAAGAAATAAAAGCAAAGAACTTATTTGAGATACAAATTATTGATTTTCAATTTGGGCAGATTTTTATTTGGGAAGAGTAGGCTATAAGGAATGTTGGGACGATTTTGATTGTCTAAAAAATGCTCAACTGCTTCTTTTATATGGATATTTTTGATACAAATATTTTTATCTTAAAACCTAAATTTCAACCTTAATTCGTAACTCAGCTAACATGTTCAGCTGAATGTCTGTTTACATACTTACAGCTATGATTGTTGAACTAATGAACTAATTGACTACACCCAAACTTTAAACCTTCAATAAGTACATTTGTTGCTTTAAGTCAGCCGTATTGATTCATTGAGAAAGCTCCCTTAATTAAAACTAGCCATTTCCTACTTCCCAAAAAAGTGGAGGGTGCCGTACTGTAACTTGCGTAACTTTCCAGAAGTCAAGATGGTAACAGATAACATATTTGTCGACGATCGAGAAAGGCAAAAAACGAAAATTTTTCTTTTTGTCTCCTACCTATTTCTTTTCCAGCTTTAATACTCACCATGAATTATTTTGCCAAATTATTACAGCAGTTTTAAATATAAGGCGATACCTGAATCTTAAATCAACTAAATAACAACAGGTATAAAATACAAAATTTGCTTTCCTTTTTTTTGGATTAAAAAAGACGAAAAATGAGAAATAGTTTAAATGCTTTGTGGTGTAGAAATGTTACTTCTTTTGGGCATTAGCTAGTTCAAGAAGAAAAGAAAACAAGAAAATTACATTTTACAATGTTGAAAGAATTTCACATTATGGAGTAATAATAAAAGCCTACAAACAATAATTTTTTGCATATAAAAGAAGTATAATTCATACTAATTAGCATCTGGTGTGTTTTTAACTTAGGTAATGAGGACTCACCTAACCTTGTTCCTCTGTCGTAGTCCAAAGCATCGATTATTAAAACGTAAGTCATCTAAAAAAAATAAACTTCGGCATAAAATAACATTTTCAAAATGATTCCTTGTAATTTTCTTTAAATTAGTTAAAAGTGATTTACTATGATATGCTTGGAACTTAATTTTAAGTTTATCTTCCCAAAATAAGGCTCCTTAAGTGAAATAAAGGGACATACTGATAATTTCGTAGCAATAAAGAAAGGAAAAATCAAGTTATTAGTGATTAGTGACTGACATAGTTTATCAAGACAAAAAAAGCCTCTGAATATTGACTGTTAAAATTTCTTAACTAATTCAGTAGCAACAAATTCAATATTTCTTTCGTTTCTTTAAAGCAAATAGCTTGAGGAATGGTATTGCATTTTGCCTTTTTACCTAGGCATAACAGAAATATTTTGAATGGAATGTTAGTCTGATGAAAAAAGCATGCTTAAGTTTATAGAAAAAATGTGACGTTTCCCTTTATCAATCTTAAACTTGAACCTCTTATCCCTTAAACGTTAGATATTGAGACATCACAAGCGGTTCAGGGAGCTCGAATACCAGCTTCTGACATGTACCGAAAAAAAGGAACCACTTTCATCATTGTACTAGATCTTGCTCGACTGAAGTCCTAGGAAACACTAACAATCGAATGGCTTCGCAAGGTTGCCTTTGAAGCACAGTAACAAAATAATCAGGAACTGCAGAACGGCAAAGGAGATGTAGATAACACCTAGTTGTAGACAACTAGCTATACTATATGCACCTCTCGAAGGGGAGGTTACTTGAAAATGGAATTTCTTCTATTAATAAAAGGTAGAATTACCAGTAGTAGTAGTAGAACTAGTAGTAGTAGTAGTAGTAGTAGTAGTAGTAGTAGTAATAGTAGTAGTAGTGATGGTATTCTTTTATTTTTTATCAAAGTAATATGTACGCCCAGGGCATAACTGGAACAAGTGCAATGATGAAGCATTGTAACTGAAGAAGAGAATATATCAGTATGTCTTTGGAATTATGTCACAAATGTTAGCGTAACGTCAGCTTGAAAAAGTTATCAAACTGAAATGCAACCTTGGCAAACACAACAGAGATCTAACCTTTTGCGATAGAGTAAGCTAGTTCGGTCAAATAAGTTACTAGNAGTAGAACTAGTAGTAGTAGTAGTAGTAGTAGTAGTAGTAGTAGTAATAGTAGTAGTAGTGATGGTATTCTTTTATTTTTTATCAAAGTAATATGTACGCCCAGGGCATAACTGGAACAAGTGCAATGATGAAGCATTGTAACTGAAGAAGAGAATATATCAGTATGTCTTTGGAATTATGTCACAAATGTTAGCGTAACGTCAGCTTGAAAAAGTTATCAAACTGAAATGCAACCTTGGCAAACACAACAGAGATCTAACCTTTTGCGATAGAGTAAGCTAGTTCGGTCAAATAAGTTACTAGGCCTAACTTGGAATTAAATGTAGCTCTAAGAAACTTTTTCAAGGGGTCGAGATATCAAAATGCCTCTCCAAAGTATCAAAAGATCAGTACAAATAAATCTTCTATTCCATTTTTTTTATTTCAAGGCTTCGTTAACATCAGATCATCTTAAAAATTTCTTGTAGTGGTTCCTCTGAGGCAAAAAAAATAAATTTTCCACCACTTTTTAAATACTCATTTTGATTCCTTATTATAGTTTTAGACAGCATGTACACTTGATAGAATTTTAAATGCTAATATTCTTATCAGTTTTTTCAATGATGATAATCGTCATCATTCCGTCCATATTGTTTAATAATCCGAAGCTATTTCTGCAAATACATTTACCAAGAGAAATAAACCCCTGTATAAATAAGAGTTGAAAACTGAATTTATACACAGCTCTATGAATATTTACTTCCCCAGGGATGATCGTTAATTTCCCCCATATTTTGAATCCGTCTTTATTCTCTTGTATCGACCTTTGTTGTATTAACTATTTAATAAAACTATACATTTTAATAAAAACGAGTAAAAGCATTCACAACTTGCTATCAGATAAAAATCTCCAAATGTCTAAACACTGATGAAGGAAATTTTTTTGGTTACTGTAAACTAGCACATCTTTTTTCGGTAACATTCACTGGCAGAGATGCTATCATCTTGGAATGTGATATCAAACGTCAGCAGCTGTTAAGGCGTAAGATACTTTTGATAACTGGCCCATATCAACACCATTAGTAAATAAATAAATAAAAGTAACTCTGAAAAATAACAAATATGTACTTTCAAAGACAGTTTAAAGGAAACAGCCGTATAACGATGAACAGCGACTAATAATAACAACCAATTGATTAAAGAATTCTGGTAATCTATATCTTATAATCAATTTCAAAAACGGAACTGATCGGTCCAAATTGTTTCAGATACAGCATGCAGTCTGATGGCGGAACACTTACATTGGTAGATATTAGTAACATGAGGTTAATAGTATTGGAAAAAGCTGTTGAAGGTTAAACTATTAGTATCAGTTTTCATGCAGTCATGCACCTTTATCACTGATGCAGCTGAAAGCCTTGAGATTGATCTGTGGTATATAGTGATAGGAAAAGTAGTAACCAGCACATTAAAAAACTTTAACATCAACTACGTTTAAATGGTTATCAAATGTTTATAATTACCTTTTTTCTTTTGAAAGGTATGGTGTTAATAATTGTAGAATATTATCACTGTAAAGAGAGGTGCTTGTGCTAGGATACGTAACAACTGAAAAAACCAAATCAAACCACACCAACATATTTTTTTAGTGTTTATCTTTCACAGTGCTCAGGTAATAAAGATCTTATCAATTTTACGAAGTATAAGTAATAGGTCTTTTCCTTATAATCATACAAAACACAAAATAAAATGGTCGCCAATAGTGTGTATAATTACATGGAATTACGATAACTGGGCTCTTATGTTAAGAAGAACAAGGATATAAACAAAACCCTATTGTTACTGCCTCATATAGAGTGAATCTGAACGTGTAAACAGTAGACTATATTGACTTTGATCCTCAAGAACACAACACTTATTCAAGTGGTTATCTCTTCAGGTAACAGTGATAAGAAGTATGATAAACAAAAACTCACCGGGAATTGAGATTTACAACAACATGGGTCACTCAGCATGACATATATTAAGTTCAACTTAATAAACTTAATCTGCAGTTGAGATAGGGTTAACAAAAGCTAGTTTAACTGCAGTGAGAAGCTAAGAAATTAGTCAATCTGAGGTCTATTCTTTGGCATGCTTTTAATACAAATGCTGTCATTAGTAATTGACATTTAACTTAATTTTACACTCTAGCGGTTAGCGAAGTCTCTATAGAACGAAGTTTTATCATCAAACTTGGTGATTCAACCTTGTTTTACTGTGATAATCTTGCCATTAGTCAACAAATAGAACGAGGGAATTTAAATGGCATAGACATCGTCCCTGTTAACTTCTTTTCTTTAGTCAGCTTTTAGCATTTAAGGAACCCTCAGGAGGTGTAAACAAATAGGGACGTAATCTCCTTTAATAATGCCGCTAGACAGGACCCCATTTAACCTAATAAAACTAGATCAGTAATTGAGGTAATGTTGACATTAAAAAGTTTTAGATTGATGCAGCTTCCGGTGAACCATGTGGCTTGATAAATTTAATATTGGTTTTAAAGCCATCAAGAGACTATTGTTGAAGTGAGTAGGTCTTAAATCTGGAAATATGAAACGCCTCAGTGAACTGCCAACATTTGGTGTCACCTAAAAGAAGTACTAGTCCATCAAATAGTAAATAAGTCTCCTGTTAATACCTTTGTTATTACATGAACAGCTATGTTGTTATCTCTTTAATATAGGTAATCAAATTTTTGCTTCATCTGGGTGATTTAAGCCAAGCAAAGGGGGCGTGAGGTCCAGGCCTATTGTAGTGAATTATGTGACGGCAGGTGCTGATTGAATTGGTTCCCATAGTGAGCCTATGAATCAGCTACGTTTAAGGTAATTGTTATTTAAATTTGTTCGAGTCTCGCTAATTCAACTCTGGTTCCAAGGAATTGACAGAAGAAATCGCACACACGTGGCTAAGCGATGTCTGCTTTATCCTAACGTAAACAAGACTCGCATAGTAGAATGAACACAGGTTATTAATGTAAAAAAAATGTTTATATCTGAAATAAAAAAGACAGTATCTAGCTAATCTGAAAGTTATTGGTGGAATAGAAACAGCTGTATTTGGTCACGGTCAGAATATCTGGAAAGAAGTTGTTTAGTTTTAACACTGAACTCTCTGTTTTGACTTTAATAAAATAAGATTTGGCGCCAAAACTGAAGCACAAGTAAATTGGTGAGACATATCTTATCGATCACCTTTATCTTGCTATCTCACCTCCAATACAGAGGTTGAACGCCAATCTTAGTCTGGATATATAACTTCTAAAAGTTAAAAATGTTAGACATCATGCTATACGTGCAAGTAGCATTCATACAATTTAGGCTGCAGAGAATAGTTATTTGAACTAGAGTTGTATTTTTAACCTGCTGATAGCAATTAAAATTTTACGGCAGTGTTTTCATACTACATAAAACAGCTGCGTTGTATCTATTAGGAAAAACCTTGAACAAAACTAAGTTTTAAGATGATATGATCAAAAGATAATTTCTGATAATTAAATGTAAAGACTTAAATTAATGCCTATCCAACAGCGTGGCAATTCATATCCTCGAGAGTTCAGCACATTTTTAGAGTAAAATATGTAGTAATGGTTATATGAAATATTCATATTAAAAAACAAGTGTCCAATAATCTTGGGTATCAAATATAAATGTTTCTTAATCCATTATTTATCATCTACTTAGCAGAAAGGTTGCTAGGAAGTATGAAGGGACTATTTAAAAACAAATCGTTAACCAAGTTATATTTATTTATATATATATATATATANCAAAAGCTAGTTTAACTGCAGTGAGAAGCTAAGAAATTAGTCAATCTGAGGTCTATTCTT
Organism: Morbakka virulenta; assembly: GCA_003991215.1. Taxonomy (NCBI): domain Eukaryota; kingdom Metazoa; phylum Cnidaria; class Cubozoa; order Carybdeida; family Carukiidae; genus Morbakka; species Morbakka virulenta. The sequence continues at coordinate 2,208,320 of RDPX01000002.1, read as the reverse complement.
TGGCATGCTTTTAATACAAATGCTGTCATTAGTAATTGACATTTAACTTAATTTTACACTCTAGCGGTTAGCGAAGTCTCTATAGAACGAAGTTTTATCATCAAACTTGGTGATTCAACCTTGTTTTACTGTGATAATCTTGCCATTAGTCAACAAATAGAACGAGGGAATTTAAATGGCATAGACATCGTCCCTGTTAACTTCTTTTCTTTAGTCAGCTTTTAGCATTTAAGGAACCCTCGGGAGGTGTAAACAAATAGGGACGTAATCTCCTTTAATAATGCCGCTAGACAGGACCCCATTTAACCTAATAAAACTAGATCAGTAATTGAGGTAATGTTGACATTAAAAAGTTTTAGATTGATGCAGCTTCCGGTGAACCATGTGGCTTGATAAATTTAATATTGGTTTTAAAGCCATCAAGAGACTATTGTTGAAGTGAGTAGGTCTTAAATCTGGAAATATGAAACGCCTCAGTGAACTGCCAACATTTGGTGTCACCTAAAAGAAGTACTAGTCCATCAAATAGTAAATAAGTCTCCTGTTAATACCTTTGTTATTACATGAACAGCTATGTTGTTATCTCTTTAATATAGGTAATCAAATTTTTGCTTCATCTGGGTGATTTAAGCCAAGCAAAGGGGGCGTGAGGTCCAGGCCTATTGTAGTGAATTATGTGACGGCAGGTGCTGATTGAATTGGTTCCCATAGTGAGCCTATGAATCAGCTACGTTTAAGGTAATTGTTATTTAAATTTGTTCGAGTCTCGCTAATTCAACTCTGGTTCCAAGGAATTGACAGAAGAAATCGCACACACGTGGCTAAGCGATGTCTGCTTTATCCTAACGTAAACAAGACTCGCATAGTAGAATGAACACAGGTTATTAATGTAAAAAAAATGTTTATATCTGAAATAAAAAAGACAGTATCTAGCTAATCTGAAAGTTATTGGTGGAATAGAAACAGCTGTATTTGGTCACGGTCAGAATATCTGGAAAGAAGTTGTTTAGTTTTAACACTGAACTCTCTGTTTTGACTTTAATAAAATAAGATTTGGCGCCAAAACTGAAGCACAAGTAAATTGGTGAGACATATCTTATCGATCACCTTTATCTTGCTATCTCACCTCCAATACAGAGGTTGAACGCCAATCTTAGTCTGGATATATAACTTCTAAAAGTTAAAAATGTTAGACATCATGCTATACGTGCAAGTAGCATTCATACAATTTAGGCTGCAGAGAATAGTTATTTGAACTAGAGTTGTATTTTTAACCTGCTGATAGCAATTAAAATTTTACGGCAGTGTTTTCATACTACATAAAACAGCTGCGTTGTATCTATTAGGAAAAACCTTGAACAAAACTAAGTTTTAAGATGATATGATCAAAAGATAATTTCTGATAATTAAATGTAAAGACTTAAATTAATGCCTATCCAACAGCGTGGCAATTCATATCCTCGAGAGTTCAGCACATTTTTAGAGTAAAATATGTAGTAATGGTTATATGAAATATTCATATTAAAAAACAAGTGTCCAATAATCTTGGGTATCAAATATAAATGTTTCTTAATCCATTATTTATCATCTACTTAGCAGAAAGGTTGCTAGGAAGTATGAAGGGACTATTTAAAAACAAATCGTTAACCAAGTTATATTTATTTATATATATATATATATATATATATATATATATATACATATATATATGCATATAGACTAATAGAAAAAATTAAATAAAAAACATGAAATTGTTTTCATTTTTTCACTTAGCAATGGGAAAATAAGAGGGAAATCGACAATACTCAAGCCAGCAAAAACTTTTTTTTAAATTACCAAAGCAACTTCTCTTCCCCCCAAGTAAGAAAGACTAATTGCAAAGGTGACATCCTAAGCTTTCACGTATTTCAAAAAACAGCAAGGAGTATTTAACTTTCTAAGAAGGCAAATCAAACCCAGCAACTCTTTAAGCTTAAAAAGTTAAATATAAAAATTTAGCTACTTACCAACCAAGAGAAAGTGAATGGAAGTACTATTGGATTGGTAAATTGTTTTCCTGTTGGTCCAGTAATAGTAGCATTCTGCAGAATTTCGAAGGAATTGCTCCCGAGTACTGGTGTATTTGCACTTCCAAATCTGCACGGTCCCTTGGTGTCTACAATCGACTCATATTGCTTAAGACATATCCTGAAGAAGGTATCACATGGCTGAATGCAGCGTAGCTCACCGTAGTAAATTGTACGACTCCCATCGCAACATGATCGATTTGAAAGCTCTCCATCAACATTTTTTATAGATACCAGTTGAATTTGAAATGCCCCTGTCCCATATACAGCCTAAAAACAATAAAAGAATTAATCAAACTAGACTGAATAGTGCTAAAGAAGTACTACGTGTAATCGAAATAGTATATTCGATCCCAACCGAGATATTATTACTGTGAGTGCTTTCGTTATGAGACAAAAACCAATTCAAAAAAAATACTTATTCAACTCAAATTAACTGAAGATGTATCGATGCAGCTTAACGAACCTCAGTGTGTATGTATAATACAGATATAAAAGTCCAACTATATAAAAGTAATCTGTAATCCATTCTCTTGGATGTCATCCCAAATGGAGTGGTTTCATCCCGAAGTTTGTGTTTGAAATTTTACTCTATCCATCAAACATTACACGCAACCTTGAAAGTGATCGTTACGATCATTCTTAGATGCAAACAAGCTCATCGACAATTCAAGGAACATTAGATATTAAATAGTTTATTATGTCCGCGAAAAAATCACCTGAACAGAGGTCCCTCGGGGCGCGGTATAAATGAAAGAAACGCATGCGCCAAAACAGTTGTTAATTTTTGTTCTGGCTGGACTAACACAACGATAAAAATACCACAGCTTTCTGTTCAAAATAAGGTACGTTGTCCTGTCTTTAACGATTTGTTCAACTTTCTCTTGCAATTTTCCTTTTTATTAAACTGAATGCAATTGGAAAACATCGGGTTTTCACAAATACTGTTGTTGGAAAATCGTAAAATACAATTTCATTTCCCTAAGTCTGTAGGATGTGGCACATGCAAAGGCTAAAACCAGTTAACTCTGAACAATGTCTCTTTAAAAACTAAAACTCAGCTCCGAGTGAAATTAAAACTAGTATGCATCCACTGCAGATCATCACCAGAACGACCTAATGCAAGTAAGAAATAGTTCAAAATGACTTTGATTCAAAGAAATACACACACTAATACTATTCACAAAATTCTTCAATTTGGCGGGAAATAGATCTATTTGACAAGTTATTGTATAATGTGGCCATCATCATCCGCACGCGTCGTCTTCTTTACTGCACGCGCACCACAAGCAGTAAAGCTGAAACCAATAGCACAAAAGATGTTGAGGTTGTGAAATCTCCGGAAGTCTTTGTGTAAAACACGGAACTTTTTTAACGAAACAAAATAGCTGTAGCACAAAACCCATTTGTGATCACTAATTCGTCAGATTTTCCAATTATAACTGTCTAACGAAACTAATTAACAGTGCATGAGATTCGGTAACGTTTTGGAGCTCTAAATTAATCATTACATAGTAGGTAACTTACACTTAGACTCGTGTCTAGTGGCCAAAGATTTTGTTGTTGAAGCAAGTGCTGTAGAAATGAAACAACTGATACCGGGTCTGAGGCAATGCTTCATGCTGGAAAAATAGTAACAGACACATAGCATGCAGGAGGAAGCTTCCAAAAATACTTAGTAAATTTACTACCTTTTCTTCTGATAGGGCCTTTTAGTTAGAAAATTGAGGTTTGTTTTTCATTGTTTTGTTTCTATTTAAATGTTATTCTAAAACAAATTTAAGGCTTTTTGAAAATAACCGAGGGTTTCTTGGAGGATGGAGATATATGGGTTTAACACAGACTCAGCATGCTCAAAATCAGCTACACACTACAGCTAAGCTTAAGTATATTGAATAGATTCCCTGCCAGATCTTATCTGCGAAAATCTCTTAACAAAAATAAACCAAATTATCATAATGATAAATTATTGCCAAAATGCTTTCTGCACTTTTGTCATTAAGATATACAATTTCCTTCCTTTGCGGCCAGTTATAAAATTGGTTAAGAAAATTTAGTTAATTTAGTGTTTTGCAAAGTTGCTTTCTTATCCTACTCAGCTTATTGTTTATCATGTCACATCCTCTGTCTGCTAGTCAGTAATCCTCAGAAACGACATTACTGCATTCCATTTTGTATCACCATCCTGTTATGTCAAATTCCTTTTCATCTGTTTATTGTATTCTTGAAAACTTACTTTCGTATCCATACATTGATTTATAATCAATATCCCGTAGAAAGTTTAAAAGGTTTAAGTAGCGAAAGTTTCTCATCACAATGTATAATTGTACAGTACTTACTAATGAATAGAATTCTTTCTGTTTTGACATAAAAAGTTTATTGTTATTAGAAGATCACATACAATAACGGCAGTCAAATGCATCAAATTCAGTGCACACCTGGCTCTTTTCCGTCTCTGGTACGTACGTTATCGAGTAGCTTACGAATAATAACAAATTTCCCCATTCTTATTTAACAAATAAGCTGAAAAACAACATAATAATCTTATTGAAGAAAACCCTTTTATTATATAACAGTATTCTCTAAAGTCAAAGCGCAAATCTAGGGCATTTTTAAATGATACCTTTCTTCATTCTGATTGTCCAGAAGATTCCGTTTTTCCAAGTGGCTTACTTACTCTTCACAAACACTGTGAGATCATAGTTTGCCTAGCAACTGTGTATGTTAAAAAATTACTACTTTAGGGTTTCTAAACTGCAGCAAATTTATGTTTATATTTTTTCTTGTCTCTTTTTTTTAGGACACTTTGTACCAAGTCGATCCTTGCCTGATTTGCAACAGTCATTGTTTTTATTTTTTTAGTCTGATGGTGTTATTCCCATATCAATTGAACATTTAACCTTATCTGTTGTTTCTTATCTTTCCGCTTGTGAAGATAGTGAATGCCAATAATCAAATGTTTCACAAGTAACTATGTTAAACTAGTAAAAAGTATGACCTCTTCAACTCGAAAAAAAAATTTAAGTTAAAAGCTTTCTGAAACTATATAAGGTGCCCTAAATATGTTTAAGCACTAGCTAATACAAATAGCCATGTTCAAATGCTTTTTTTTCTTTATTTTTTATGTGGAATTTCTAACTGCTACTTTCAAATGTTTTCATTTATCATTGCTTCATGTGTGAAATCGACCTGTGATCAAAGAAATGACATCATAGGGCAAAATGTCAAGAGGCTCTAGTGCACAGATTGCTTTCCACGGTGCGAAATCAGGAATCCTATTGTAATTATATTGAATATTACGGGGGTTAAGTAAATCGGTATGTAGTAAAGAAGGTTTTAAGTTTTTCATTAGTCATAGTATACTCAGTAATTATCCTATATCAATCTTCTTCTTCTTCTTCTTTCGGCGTTTCCCTTTTCAGGGGTCCCCACAGCAAATTGACTTCTTCCACTTGAGTCGGTCACGTGCGTCTTTCTCGGTCGAGGCAAGTTCCCTCATATCATCTCCCACACAGTCTTTCCATCTCTTCCTTGGCCTTCCCTGCTTTCTCTTGCCAGGCAGCTCCATGTTCAGCACCCGTTTAGCAATGTGATCCTCCTCCCTCCTTTGCACATGTCCATACCACCTTAGCCGTGTCTCTCTCAGCTTTCCTGCGATGTCACATATCCCGATGGTGCCTCTGATCCTTTCATTTCTGATCATGTCCTTTCTTGTGACTCCAAGGGACCACCTCAGCATACGCATTTCTGCTGTTTGCATCTTCTTCTCAAGACTCTTGGTTAGAGGAGCTGTCTCTAGTCCATACAGCATCGCAGGCCTTACTACTGTTTTGTATAATTTTCCTTTGACTTTGACCGGTACT
>RDPX01000002.1:2173269-2199418 GCA_003991215.1 Morbakka virulenta | reverse complement strand
GTGTATGTTTTCACCAGTAGGTATTTTTTTAGAAAATTACCATACAAAGCATTATGTCATATCTTATATTTAACATAAAAGACGCTGCACAAACACAGACAATATTCTTAATCTTTCCTTCGCAAATTGTTTCGCTTGTTTCACATCTGCTATTGCTATAAATGTTGCGGGGAAAAATATTTCATATCTGTAACTGCCGCTGTGTAAGTGTGAGTCATATTGAATTACTGCCATCCAAGGTGAGATAAAATTTAGAAAGCAACAAAACTTAGTGCTTGAATGTGAAACACAACTATTCTCTTAAGCCAGTAAACCCTGGGGTCTTTTTTGTTTATTATATTCTATTGGTTACTCTCCCTTATCGCATTTAGAGATTAGCCTTTCCCCGTAGTTGCTGTTCATACCTCTGTCACTCGCACCTAACGAGCATATTTAAGTTAAAGCCAAGAAAGACCAGAGAATTTTCCTGATCACAGACATTGATTTAACTGTTGTTGTAGTTCTCGTCTGTTTTGTTTATTTTTGTTCCTTTTAGCACTCCTTCCGAAAAAAGTATGTTTATTGCGGGCAATCTTTTTCCTGTATTTTTCAGCAATCAACGCATTACGTTTTATAAGAAATTAAAGGAAACCAAAGACAACATTGACCTAAAAGTATGTAAGCCTTTTAAATAGGAACTTAAGGTGGAGAATTGGTGCCAAGATCTCTTAGATCCGACGGTATTTGACTATCAGTATTTCTAAATATGTTACTTACTTTTAATCCCGGAAGAGTTATTTATGTTGATACATACACGGTTCTCATACAGATTTTAAAGAATTATAGCATTGTTTGGAGGAATATAAGGGATGGTTTCCCTTCTTGCCCTCTTCTTTCGGAACTACTGAGTTTTTCGTAAAGATGTTGTTTATGTACACTGTATTTTTCTCGGCGTGTTCTATGGATTTTTCATAACTAATAGGTTTTACCTAGACTTGTTGGTAGGAACAGTTCAAGGAATATCCTTTTTTCCTATTTGATTTCTTTGAACACATTATGTTGATGTATACTGTATTTGAATCAAATCTATAAGTGGTTGGTCGACTGGAATTGTCTTAACGAGTAGCTTTTAGTCACAGGTTTGCGTGTGTGTTTATAAGTGTGTGACTGTGAGAGTGTATTTATATGTGTATGTAAGTATGTTCTTGTAAGCCTCTATGTATATGAATGTGTGTATGTGTATTTGTGTGTGGTGCAAAATAACAAGGCCTAAACCACAGCATTTTTGTATAAATTTCAAAGAATTTGAAAACTTTGTCAGTTTAATTTCAGGGCCTCAATAAATATTCTTGTAAAAAGAACCCTGAAGGAATAACACAATAACTGATACCAATATTATGTATCAATATATTATTCTAAGTATGACGTTCCTACATGAAATTAAAGTTGACTAAAATGACATAAGGAATGGTTTTATAAAAACTTTTAATGTTTCTTAATAATAAAGTGGAGACCAATAGGCCTAGATGCAAAGGCATAGGCTAAAAACTCTGGGTGACTCAGTAAGCTATCCCCTTGCTTACTAATAAAGTGAGAGCAAAGAGTAGAAAGCTCCAGTGTCATAAAGGTTTGAGAGTTAGTCCAAGTCTAGTTTACTCATGGGTAACGCTTTACTCAAGCAAAGATTACACGCCAACTAACAATCATAAACTCGAGGGTTTTCAAAAAAGAGAACTATTTCCGACAGGGAAAACATTTACCGTTCTTATTTTACTTTTATTTTTTATTTGATTCAGGTTTTAAAACATTTAATGCTTTTGGACTGCACATTTTAATCATATTCTTTGTCCAACGTTTTGAACCAAATCCATGTATGCCATTTTGAGTTATGAGCTCAAATACCATTGTTTTTAATTGGCTGTAGAAGACTTCTTCTGCTGCTGCTGCTTCTTCTTCTTCTCCTTTAAGTATTTTGCAGCTCATGCTTTTTAGTTTTAGCAATTTTTCTCGAGCATTTCTTCTAAAGATAACACTGATATTAGATCCAGCATGCCTATTCAGGGTCTTTCTCTTCCATTTTTCTCCTCTGTTCTTTCATCCATTGTAGTCATCTCTGAAAAAAGCTTACTCCAGAACATTAACTATTGCCTCCCTAGACCATGGTTTCAGAAAGTGTGGTTTCAGAAAGTTCCGTCAAATGTTTCTATACCTTTTCTGGCTATTAGAATGACAAACAAACAGATGACCAGGTAACGAGGCATTGCTTAACTCTAATATGAACCAGATTTTTGAAGTGAAAAATGGGAATAACTCATTCGTTTAAGAACTAATGAACTGGGAAAAATCAAGAAATTTATTTCGTTTTTCTGTTGAGAACGACTGAGTGAAAAAGTGAACTTCATAGCTTTGGGAAGTCAGAGAGTATTAGAAAGAATACACAAATATATACAACTTTACACATACATATACACCACTTACACGCTGTTTGAAAGCTATGCTATTTAAAAGAGGATATGGTAAAAAGAAAGCGGCATGAATCAGATATTTTCCTGATAACGTTGGAGTTTTTCACCTCAAAGTAGAATCTTTGAATTACAGTTTTGATCCAAAATTGGCATTAAGATGAAAAGCAATGACAAATAAAATACGTTGTATTTCATTTTCAATTTTGTCCATGTTGATATATTTGAAACGCATTTGGATAACTAATTTTAGGTTAAATTTGAGTGATTTCCCATAGATCTCACTGTAAACAGGAATTACTCATCAATTTTAAAGCTTGCTTTCAATTAAAACTTGGTTATCGTCGGGAAATCCTTCCTTTTTTATATTTTCTTCATAGAAGTCCATTTGAAATTCTTGAAAGCTTTAAGAATGATTTTCACAAGCTGCAATCCCAGGTGGCTCATTCACGAGCTTTCTGTCTTATTCATGATAGCAGATAAGATTTAAATTTAAACTCTATCGTTTGGATTTTTTAATGCCTTTTGGGCTGTTTCGTCTCGGGAGGCTGTAAGACGGCAGGTGGTTAATTGATTAGCTATTGAAAGCTACCAGCCTGGAACAAAATTAATGGATCAAATGACACTCTCGGATTTCTGTTCACAGCTGCAGATGACGTCAGGGTTTTCATGCAGGGTGGAAAGACAGCTTTAATTGATCTACAAACTTGGAAAACTTTAACAAATGGGGATATCCAAAAACAATAAGTTGGGCTTTTACAACCCCTTTTGAAGCACAAAAGAAAGTAATGCTATATATTATTTTATATAATATTGTTAGTAGATTTATAAAATTATTCTATAAAATCTTATTATATAAAATATTATAAAACCAGTTCAGTGAACGAACATTTTTTTCTTCTTGAAGCAAGTCCTTGCAGCTCATTCACTTCACTTTCCTTACAGACTCTTCCTTCTGAGTGTCTCCAATGTACACCAAAGTCATTCAGCTTCTCAACTCTTTTAGAGGGTAATATAAGTGGAATTGTTTTCAACTGGAACATTTGATGGGCTACACTAACGTTTATAAAAATCCAAAATTCATAATTGAATACAGAAGTAACTTTCAAAAATGAAACATAGCTAATCTAAGCATTAGGTCCTCTTGCTCTGCCCTGCACTACACCTCGGGTTGAAAAGCAAACTTTATTGGGTGCTGCTGTTGGGCACAGAGAAAGCGGTGAAAGTTCAAACACGTCGTTTGTTCTTCAGTGGTTTCATGCTGAAGAGAGGGGAAGTGTTCTGCAATTTACCATCGATAGTGGGTAAAATATTTTTTTTGTTTTGTGTTTTGTTTCGCAGGTTTTCAGAAAGGTTTTTTTTCACAAATGCAAGTTCATACTTGAGACCGTCGAACAAACTAGACCTCAACATTGTCAACCCTTTTCTTTGGTACATAGCCGAGAAATAAAAATGAAAAGAACCTTTTATGTAATGTACGGAGTAGAACCCTTCCCCTTATGACCATGATTGCTAAGGTTAATTTTAGACTAGCATTATTACAGATTTTCATCCAAAATTTTTTAGCATTTCGGTGAATCAAATGCAAGGAAACTATTGAAGCCAAGGCAGTCTAGTAAACCATATTTTAGATTAGGTCAAAGATTTTTCTCACTTGACAATGGAGTTTGTTTTGTAACAACGGAGAGTGGGTACCAATTGAAAATGGTAGCAATATAGCAGTCTGTACTTTGGTGGAGTCATTACGTAGCTAGGTACTACTAGAGAACAGTGTAAAAGAGGTGAAGAAAAAGCTATTAGGAATTTTTCAAAATGCAACTTTTAGTTGCACCATTACTTTTCAACGTATTTGATCATGTCTGTGACGAAATGTCGAGAAATGATTTTGACCAATTATTAGCAATGAAGTACAGAAAACATTATCACTTCGTTATAAAAAGAAATAAAAAAACTATGGAAAACAAAATTTTATACTGCAATACTCATTGCAAAGTTCAGTATATTGCAACACCCAGCTTCCATCAATGACCCAATGGGTTTATTGTCACTTATACTTCAACTTTAAAACAATGTAATGAAATTTGTGACTTTGAAATTGATTAACATGCATGCAGCTTAAGCTTGTCCTACAGCTATGCACCAATACTAATTTAAATCCAGATATATAAATCGTCGGCAACAATGCAGTAGTATTTCAGCATTTGAAAATTAGCCAAGAGATCCTCTAGCTAACTCAAAGCAGTCCAAGAGAGGATTTTCTATAACGAGTATTGAACTAATCACATCGCATGTGGTTACAGAGTATTCTTGTAAAATGTAACCCATTTTAGTATGGTTTAACAGCACTACAACTCTGAGAGCTAGTAGTGCTTTCAGCTTGATGGTTGCCAGGAAATTACAAGGAATTCATCAAAGATACGATAGGCAGAATTCCCTTAAAGGAAAAGATAGTATTGGTCGTGGAAGGTGGATGCGAAACGTACATGGAAGTGACGCAAGTCGCCTTCAACTTACGGTGAGAAGTCCAAAGATATTTAAACGGCATTAACTTGGGATATAAAAGCTGAAGAGATATTCTTCATTTCATGCAGCTGAAACTACCCTTGACACCAATGTGGATGTAGTGTTGCAGAAATTCACTCTTCAGAAAGCTATTTTGACAATACTTTGTGTGGTAAAACCCAAGTTTAACTACAAACAAGAACTGGTTGACAGAAGAAGTAGACCTCTGGAAGTAAAAGAGATCAAGCAAACATTTTGTGGTTTGGATAAAGACATTCCAAGACGCAAATATCAACTACAGTGGTTCCACAGAAACTAATAATAGCTCATTCTACGAAAAGACGAAGCAGAGTTGTATTTGTACAAAGACAGAGAAAGGAAAATTGTACAATATAATTATTGTACAATTTTTCTTTCTCTGTCTTTGTACAAATACAACTCTACAANTACTTCAACTTTAAAACAATGTAATGAAATTTGTGACTTTGAAATTGATTAACATGCATGCAGCTTAAGCTTGTCCTACAGCTATGCACCAATACTAATTTAAATCCAGATATATAAATCGTCGGCAACAATGCAGTAGTATTTCAGCATTTGAAAATTAGCCAAGAGATCCTCTAGCTAACTCAAAGCAGTCCAAGAGAGGATTTTCTATAACGAATATTGAACTAATCACATCGCATGTGGTTACAGAGTATTCTTGTAAAATGTAACCCATTTTAGTATGGTTTAACAGCACTACAACTCTGAGAGCTAGTAGTGCTTTCAGCTTGATGGTTGCCAGGAAATTACAAGGAATTCATCAAAGATACGATAGGCAGAATTCCCTTAAAGGAAAAGATAGTATTGGTCGTGGAAGGTGGATGCGAAACGTACATGGAAGTGACGCAAGTCGCCTTCAACTTACGGTGAGAAGTCCAAAGATATTTAAACGGCATTAACTTGGGATATAAAAGCTGAAGAGATATTCTTCATTTCATGCAGCTGAAACTACCCTTGACACCAATGTGGATGTAGTGTTGCAGAAATTCACTCTTCAGAAAGCTATTTTGACAATACTTTGTGTGGTAAAACCCAAGTTTAACTACAAACAAGAACTGGTTGACAGAAGAAGTAGACCTCTGGAAGTAAAAGAGATCAAGCAAACATTTTGTGGTTTGGATAAAGACATTCCAAGACGCAAATATCAACTACAGTGGTTCCACAGAAACTAATAATAGCTCATTCTACGAAAAGACAAAGCAGAGTTGTATTTGTACAAAGACAGAGAAAGGAAAATTGTACAATATAATTTTCTCCATACTACCTACATAGTGGACCATTTACTGAGCATATCAAAATAAAAATAATTTTAGGGGAGTAAGATACAGTATGAGTGAAGTAAGGATGCAGCACTAGTGATTCTCACCAGGGGTGCTGATGATTTCGTACGCCAGTGAAAAATGTACCAAGAGTTAAGGCTAAATATCACACCATCTGAGACCATTAGTATTGGTTCTGATAATGGAATACTCTAACGATTAAAAGGAAACAAAGAAGGAAAATCGTGTACCCTTTTTCTCCTGCAAGCTTGGCCTAACAGTCTACTTGGCCCTCCTGCTTGATTAACAGCTAGATAAGTTTATAATATACTATAGGTATATAATATTATATGATACTATACGATAGGTACGTCCGTCGCAAGAAAAGCTAAAGCAGAGAAAATTTGCACTGAAACTCTTTATCTTTTGTTGAAGCTTTAAATTGGTCAGAAACCTTGGTAAAAAAGAGAAATTACACTTCTTTTTTATCTTAACACTAGATTGATAGATTGCTTAGCTGTGTCCATACCCTTGATGGATAGCGCAATTGTTAGAAATTTGTTGCTTGAATAAAGCAACAATTGGACAAAGTAACTGTTTTGTCCTTGTTTTCCTAACAATATCTCCAAAGTTTTCTTCTAGAGGTTGAACGGAAGTCTTTTCCACTCAGTCATCAGCTTTTAATTTTGCGTATTTCAAGTTTTGTCTTAGGTTATACGTCTGTCATTACCTCACATTTATCAACTCATGTTCGGCTGAATTTGGCACGTCACACCAGCCTTTTCGAGAAAATATACAAAAGCAACCAGGGTGTTTGGAGGAATCTGTGAATAGTATTTTCAGTAAATGGACATCTGAATGTCCAAGACCCTTATGACCGATGTATAACATATGGCAAAACTTGGAACAAGCAAATTTAACTTTTGTAACCCAGCAGGAATTAGAAGTTATGAGAACAGCTGTACCCACTAAAAAGCTGAAACTGTGAATCATTTGTACACATGACATGACGATGTTATATCGGCACTTTATCTCAGAGCTAAACAATTGTATTTCAAAAAGCCCGTATAAATTCCAGAAGGGTGATGTTTTGACAGATTGGAGCCAACGTGGAGGCATAACGCTCTTATTTCTTCTCGGGAGACAATTTAATAAAGAGAATGTTGAGAAGATTTCAAAGTACAGTAGTAAGGGGGTTAAAACTGAATAACAATATCTACGAGGGGTTACAATTACAAAGCAACCTAATAATCAGCTTGAGAGACTTCCAAAAACCCTGTGATAATATCCAGAGTCTATTAGTCTATACAATTATTGAAAACCATGGTAAACCTGAAAGATGCATCATTACAACTTTAGTTCTTCTTATCATTCCAACCAACTGTCATAAAGTTGCTCCGACAAAACTACAAAAGCTAACATTCTGTCAGGTGTAAGAAAAGAATGCATAGTGTTTTTCATTCTGTCCTTGGTCTTGACCCAAACCCCATATGTAGTAGCTCCATCTTTTTTCCTCTTGAATTGAATATTATACAGTAGCGTCTACATTTGCTTACTCTCAAGTCTGTAATTTGGTTATTTTTGTTTTAGATTTTTTGGTTGGTACTCATTGTTTTCTGGATTCAGAAATTTTGCTAGGTTAATTTTTAATTGGTAACTTGACAACTCGAGTAGGCATGAAATCAATATTTAACATCTCAAAACTGAAGACCAAAGAAGAGTATATGTTGGGAGTTAGTCTACATTTTAACAAATGTCCTACTTGTTTGTTCACATTATAGGGATCGGTGTGGACGAAACAATTACGATAGTGTCGAAACATAGCTACGAAGTCCTCTTTTTTATTATTGTTATTATTATTACTATTATTATTATTATTATTATTATTATTATTATCATTATTATATTTATTTTTATCGTTATTATTATTATATTTATTATTATTATTATTATTATATTTATCATAATTATTATTATTATTACGAATATTTATTTACAGGATAGCCAATTCAAAAAATGATATATACAAATATATACAGTATATAAAAGTTCTGTTCTTCCATTGGGCCCTGTTTTCTTAATCAGGAATATATCAAAGGAGGATAGTAATGCCTTCATACAATCATATATCGCTGGATGGTAAAAGAAGGGGAAATGGTAGTACAGGCATTAGTGCCCTCAGCCTACTAGAGAAGATAAATATAGTACAGTAATTTCTATACTGTACTCCAATAAACTATAGATTGTCTTTCCAGCCACGATGTAAAGCTTGGTATTGGCGCCTTGAGTCAGGACTGCACTAAGGTGCCCAGAATTACAAGATCCTTAGATACTGCTAAAAACACTAATGATAATATAAGGATCCTATCCACTTCCTAAACAACGACCGTTTTTGTAGAGAAAACAGGCTAGAGGCTGACCCATAAATGAAATAGGAGAGAACCCAGCAATACTGTCCTGAATGATGTTGGCTATATTTGCTTTATCAAGGAATAGGTATCGTACTTGTCTTTTTCAGATGGTATGCACCTTGGCAATTGACTATGCCATTCAGTATTGGTTTTTTGTAGTATTTTATGTATACAAAAGCAGGGTCACTGATCATTCACTCATTCCTATTCTGTTAAAAGAGGACTTCTAATAGTTTTACTTCAAGTTTTATAAAAAATAAAAGGATATATATGAAATGCCTCTCCTTGTAACTTCTATCCTTGTATCAGAAAAGAGCAGCATATAGGTTTATTGGACTTCTAATATAGTGCTTCAATGTCCCCCTAAACTTTAGAATCTGCAATACAAAGCAGAGCAGTATACATTGATACAACAGACAATCCCACCTACTTAGGAGCAGGAAGTGCTTGGCTTCCTCCAGTCATAACAAAATCGTCAGATTTATAGCGAAAAATTTTTACATTTAACATTATATTTTATCAAGTGCAAAACGCCTTTGACTTTGTAAAGATTACTTTTTTCTGTAGTCTTAATCATAAGGGCGTCCAAGAGCTCCACAAAAATTATCTGCCAAAAAGTGTCTGAACGTTAATAAGTTTAATGACATGAGCTTTCTAACTTTATTGTAAATCGCAACCAATAAGTATACCACTAGCAATTATTTAATTATTACCGCATTTTTTTTATCCTATTTGTTGTTTTATTTTACCTTAATCCAATGGTACTTGAAATAAAATAATCCTAACTGAATCAAATTCAAGATTATATTTGTGGCTTATAATGTAGCTGACAAAACAAATTCTAGCAACACCAAATGTGTTAATTAAGGAAGCTAATAATACAGTGACAGAGATTCTTCTATACAAAAATTACCAAACGTAAGGGCGATTTAAAAAGTACAACATCAAACAAATCTCAGAATTACATCCAATTGGGGAATAAAAAAGTCGAATACAATACTATTACTATCAAAGTCAATAATTATTAATTACCCCTCAAGGGTCAATTTAGCAGGCTTTGAGGTTCAATTGGACCTGTTTGGCGCGTGCCAAAGCGTTTTGTAGAGGAAGTTTCTAATATCTGAATCTATTGTGGAGGACTAATTAGATTTTGTAGGCAGGTGTTTTGTGTACCTGTATTGTCTATACTATTCTTGTAGCTTTCTGGATTTGTTTGATATCACTGGACTACAAACAACACATATAGCACATGTTCTATCAAATTGTCTTCAATTCCCATTTTTACTCTCTTATTACTTTACTTGGCAGCTTTGCCAAAAGAAACAAGTTGTCATTACCGGCAATCTTGTCCCACTATTAGCCACTCAACACAAATTTTAATAGGTATCTCATTTCCGCAAAAGTGTATTGTTTATTATGTGAGAAATTACCCATTTTAAATGGTCAAAAACTATCCAAACTATAAAGTGACTAAGTGAGCGAAACTGTGAAAAGAGCTTTTATTTACAGGTTATGCCTATTTACTGTGAACTGTTAAAAAACACCAAACTAGGTATTTGCATTTCCAAACTTTTCATCTGGTAAAAAGGTTGTCAGCTACAATAAATAGATCAGATCTGTAGAGATCTGTAAAGAAAAGAGATCAAATTATGGCTAAAAAATCTAAAGACAGTATTGCTAATTATTGTAACAAATACCACTGTTAGTGCAGAGTATGACAAATTATACTTTAATCAAGCACTGTTAATTTGCTTGATGAAATTCTTTACGTGTAGCATGTATGTATATCAGCATTACTTATATATACATTCGAAATATATTTAAGTATCCTACAGTAACAGAGTGAAAGTATAGNATCATCATCATCAGGAACGCTGTGCGTCGCTCACGCCATCTGGTGTAGATGGTTGCGACATGGCGCGCCTAATCAGGGATTGCCAATGTTTTCTGTTACTGGCTATTTCTATTAGTTTTTCAATGTTTTCATTTGTCAAAACACCTTCACCACTTTTACTGATTTTTCCATCACCATTTAGTTCTATATTAAGCCACTTGATATCTTCCTCCATTTGTTTTGTCCATGTTTTTATTGGTCTTCCTTTTGGTCTTATGACCTTTCTCACCGCCTCATGGTCAAAAACTATCCAAACTATAAAGTGACTAAGTGAGCGAAACTGTGAAAAGAGCTTTTATTTACAGGTTATGCCTATTTACTGTGAACTGTTAAAAAACACCAAACTAGGTATTTGCATTTCCAAACTTTTCATCTGGTAAAAAGGTTGTCAGCTACAATAAATAGATCAGATCTTTAGAGATCTGTAAAGAAAAGAGATCAAATTATGGCTAAAAAATCTAAAGACAGTATTGCTAATTATTGTAACAAATACCACTGTTAGTGCAGAGTATGACAAATTATACTTTAATCAAGCACTGTTAATTTGCTTGATGAAATTCTTTACGTGTAGCATGTATGTATATCAGCATTACTTATATATACATTCGAAATATATTTAAGTATCCTACAGTAACAGAGTGAAAGTATAGATTTTCTGAATCTCCTATGGTTTTTAACTAACACTTCAGTTTGAGAGTATTGCTAACATTTATTAATATTAATCTGCTTTACTGATGATGCGTATGCCAGTAAATATTATAATGGATGACATGCTGTTGATCCAGTACCCTATGTTGCTACTGCTTCATGCCGTCGTATCCAATGTTGTATACCTGGACTTTTATCATTGGTGTAGGAAACTTATTAGCATTACTTAATATTACTTTTACCCTTATCTTACAATATAAAATACAAGCTGTGCTGTTTATTGTAATCCTTGCTCCTTCATCACGCCGATTTCATTCAGGTTTTAATTTAATGGCAAAGAATAAAGGTTTGTGGGTAACAAAGTTTGCTAACCATAGTAAACAAGCATTTTTTAAATCAAGCAATCATCAGTTTATATCGTCCGAAGATCAATTTTCTGATAATGTTATTTTGCTTTCCCATAGTACAGTACTTATAATTATCCTTAAGATTTTCATGGTCATTCTTTGCCTACTTTATGTCAATCAAACTTATGTATTATGAATTTTAAGTTGACAAAAAATATGTGTTACTATAACCTAATGCTCTTGTTTATTAACTTTATTTGTTCATCAAACCATTAAAGTAGTCACTTTATATTATTACTATTATCAGCTCTATCATTTTATTTTTATTAACATTATTATTATTCTTAGTATTATTTGTTAATAGTTAAGAACTATACAAAACATAATTTCACTAAGTGTAAGGGATTTTGAAGGTACGACAAAAAAAATGAAAGAAAAAGAAGCAACAACAACAAAATAAATAAAAGAAGTTTAAGCTAAGATTGGTTAACCTTAGAATTAAAAACATTCAAATCAGATGATGCAGGAAAGCACTTTGTACCTAAAAAACTCCACAATCTAGCAGTCCGAGGAAAAAAAACTACAGTTATAGAAAGATTCCCAACGAAAAAAACCTCATCAGAACACTTGATAATACCTATAGAAAAGAGTAAGACAATATTCCATATTCCACTGGTGAGACAAAGGTTGAAGAGTAGCAGGCTGAAGAGTAGCAGCCAGACTTGGAGATACAAAATTACAAACAGGTCTCTGAATACGATCAAGGAGATTAACATAAAATGAGGGAGTACCTATCCAGATATGGCAATAGAACTCCATAAAATGGTAGATTTAAAGAGATGCAAAGGTGACCTTAGGTGTAAATTTAATGGTATGGAACAAAAAGACCAACTTTTTTAGAAGCAGACTTGCTAATAGATTGAATATGGTATAATATATATAATATATATATATATTAAATTATATTCAACAGTACTAAAAAAGATGTAGCATTTCAGGTAAATTTAAGCTAGGTCTCAACCCCCACCAGGGGTTTTGAGAGACATGGAGTCTTTCTAATGTGATATCTGGTCGGTTAAATTCTAATCGCTCATCTCTGAAATTATGTCGCAAATAGTCTTTACTTTTTTACCTTCTGTGGAAGGCATTGCCTTATGCTCTTACCATTTCTTTCAATCCCATATTTCCTCCAAAGTTCCCCATGTATTATTATTATCATTATCATTATTGCTATTATTATTTGTAGTAGTAGTAGTAGTAGTAGTAGTAGTAGTAGTAGTAGTAGTAGTAGTAGTAGTAGTNATATATATATATATTAAATTATATTCAACAGTACTAAAAAAGATGTAGCATTTCAGGTAAATTTAAGCTAGGTCTCAACCCCCACCAGGGGTTTTGAGAGACATGGAGTCTTTCTAATGTGATATCTGGTCGGTTAAATTCTAATCGCTCATCTCTGAAATTATGTCGCAAAATAGTCTTTACTTTTTTACCTTCTGTGGAAGGCATTGCCTTATGCTCTTACCATTTCTTTCAATCCCATATTTCCTCCAAAGTTCCCCATGTATTATTATTATTATCATTATCATTATTGCTATTATTATTTGTAGTAGTAGTAGTAGTAGTATTTTAATATTTTCTTTACTACTCACTCACGAAAACGTTTCAGTGCCGAGTCGTTCCCAATGACCTAGAGGCCTAGGAAACTAAACACTTTATAATATGTATTTGTGTTTCAAGTGTAAATTGAAGTTGGTCTAAAATAAAGCTTTTTAGATGGAGGGAGTAAGTCTTAAAATACCTGCAGTACTATAAGTCACAATATTTTGGATTTGACTCAAGACCAAATTGCCTGGTATTTCCTCAAAATCATTTGCTTTCCTTTCTTGACCATTCCTAATGCTCCAAAAATTACTGGAGTTGTTGATGTTTTTATGTGCTACACGTTGTTTACGTCAATTGCTAGATTTTTGTTCTTGTTCATTATTATTTTTTTAATATTTTATTATTATTATTATTATTATTATTATTATTATTATTAAATGACCATGGGCTGACAGATTTGTTTCACATTTCCAATACAAAATAGCAAATTTCTTGCACTTCCCAACAAGGCAGTCTTTTGAATAATACCAAATTGGTACTGTATGTCAATTTCTTTAAGCCACTTTTCAAATCCCTTGCTCACGTTTGAGAGGGCCCCTGTCACAATAAGCACTATCTCCATTTTCGTCGGTTTCCAGAATTTTTTTATCCCTTTTCTCAAATCCAGATACTTTTCCAACTCATTGTTTACTTTTTTTCGCCACATTTACATCAGCAGCCATGATTATTATTGTTGCCTTTTGCTCTTTCTTGAAAACGAGAATCAAGTCAGGTCGTCTTGACTCAGTCACACTGTCACATTGAATATTGAAGTCCCACAACAGCTTCACATCGTCATTCTCCGCCACTCCTTTAGGTTTATATTCGTACCACTTTTCGCTATACATCAACCCATTTCTTTTACAGATATCCCATGAATTTTCTTCGCAAAACTATCATGGGGCTTTTTGTATTCCTTCTGAGCCGGTTTCTCAAAGCTACTAAGAATGTGCTGCACACTCTCACCTTTCTTACCACACAATCGACACAGGAGACTATCAGTCGTTTTATCAATGCGATACTTCACATTGATAAAACCTGATCGATTGCTACTGTGCAGCACAAATTAGAGCTTCTGTCCAAACCTTTAAATCTTATTTCGACAACCATTGCCTTGTCAACCTCCTCTGAAATTTTCCTGATGAATTGGCCGTGAAGATGTTTTCCACTTCACCTCTCTTTGACTTTTTGTCTTCTCATTGCTTTCAATACTGCGTTGCCTATGACATTTTTCAGTTCCATTTCTTTGAACACCGATACACCTCTGATCAATTTTTTTTCTGACCTGGATACATAAAACGCAAAACTGTTTTCTTCTTCTCTGAGATCTTCTCTCATTTTCTTGATGTCTGCTTCAATTTTGTGATAACATTTTGGTTCATTTCTTTTTCCCTGGTCCGCTCTTTTCAATCCCATTTTCTCAGCGACCCAGACAATTCCTGCTGCAATCAAGCTACTGCTGATTGTGATGGTTTTACACTTCCACGTTTACTTTGTTCACATTAGCCAGCGTCCTCTTGTCCACTTTACGGAACAGCATGTCATCACTTCTTCTTTCCTCAGTCATTATCCCTCTCAACCGTTCAACTATACTTCGTATTTCATCATCGCATTCTGCAACACCATTTTCAGCTTCGACGCTATCATCACTAACAGTCATTTATTTGATCTTCAATCCTTTGTATCTCACTCCACTATTCAAAATACTTTCATTAACCTCTACCTCTTCTTTTTACTTCGTTGCATTTGTGCCTCCACTTGGCTTTGTATGGCTTCAAATTCAAGTTCAGACAACCAACCATTTTTCCTAATGGCTCTTCTTGATCACAGACACGCTGTTCAGTCAATTGAAACATTCCTCGCTCGTTCCATTCTCTAAACATTTATTGGCGGTATCCCTAATAGGTTTTCCTTCTTTATCAAAAGCCTTACGTCTCAAAAAACACTCCATTACCACCTTGTTGATCTCCTTACTACATTTTATTCTAGCAGTCCCTTGATGACGACAGGGTTCTCGTTGCTGTACCGAGGAAATTTGTCTTCCGCAAATGATACCAGTCTCTGCAGAACATTTCCACAATATAAAAAACTTGCATATATTTTTAATCTAGTTTTTAAGCTTTTAAATAACTCAAAAGTGCATTTATTACAAAAGAAATTACTATCTTGTTACACTACCAGATATTTTTAACTTATATTTTTATGTCATCATAATTCTTTGTACTTTCATTCACTCGGAGTTTCAACTTTACTGTTAGCAGATGACTGTAACCAAGCATTATTTTGTATCAGGGTTTTAATGAACATAACAATATAATTCCTTTGGCAATATATGACTGTCAATCTGAAGATTGAAGTTTAATGATATTTAAAAGTTCTACTTTTTTGCTGTATTGCTTCACTTCACCTACAAACTTATACGTTTGACATGGTGTCAAATGTTTTATCATTCCAATTTTGTCATCCCTCCTTTTACTTTCTGTTAGTGTGATGTTTTACATTTTGCTGTGATGTGCACTAATTTATGTCCTACATTATGCATTTGAAACATACACACACACTTTTTGTATCTCATTGTGTAGTTGAGATATATAACACGATCAGCCAGAAACAGTCACTACTTCAATTTTTTTGAGGTACTTTTTCTTGATTTATTTCCAACATTCTTTATCTCTTTATCTAATGCAACTTCAGTACGGCTTAGAAATGTCCATATAAGATTTTCTTTTCTTCGCATTTACCCCTTTTAGCTACCTACATTTTCAGTCAAGCATAGTTTCAACACTAATTAGCCTCATGAACAATATTACATTAGTATGTAGGTTCTCTTGATGCATCTTTAGGTACAAATAATAATATTTTTTTCTAACCTAGCCCCCTCTTTAGGTCAATTGTTTTTATCTCTCCTTTCGCTTATTTATTTATTTCTGCCTGAGGTCAAGTGAATATTGACTTCATTCAAATTAGATAACACAAAGCCTTTTAAACACATTTCAAATCTTTCATTTAACTTGTGGTATCTTACTCCCCTAAATTTTTATTTTTATCCTCTTTTTCTAGCTGTATCCTATCAAAAATCACAGTCTTTCCTTCTCTTTCTTTAATGTGAAATAGGCGCATTTTTGCACAAAAAAGTCCAATTGTATGTCTACTCATATTAGTAAATCGTCTAATAGTATTAATCAGTACCTCCCCTTTTTTTCGTCTTACCCGCACAGCTTTTAAATTATCCATAAAAAAGACCCTTAGATCTTTTGATCCAGCTTTATCTATTCCCAAAATATGGCATTGTATGGGCAAAAATGTTCTTAGTTGGAAGGTTTAAAACTCAGAAATCCTCATAACATTCATATTCTTTAAGGTTACAGGAGAAAATATTTTGCTTTCACATTCCAAATTTACAAACGTTTAAAACTTAAATGAAAATTTCATTAAGCAAAAAATTTCATTAACCATTAAACTTCAAATCACAAAAAATATTAAATTTCAAAACCTACTCCTCCGGAGAGTTTTAACACCAGAGGTATGTGTTTTACCTAGGCAACAGCTTTAGTATTAGAATGCTAAGCATACAATCATCAGAAGAAACAACGTGGGATTTCTGTCCCTTCTTTAAGTTTGCAACTGTCTCGGAAATGCTTTTCGTCATGAAAGGCTGCTGTGTGATGTTAAATTAAAAATCGAACTATCTTCATAGTATTAATGAAACTAGGAAGTATGAAGCTTTTAATACATCTTCCTGTATTTTTCAGATAAGTACTCTGCATTCTGATCATGATCAAAATTAATTTGACTTGGTGAACTCTTTACTGACAAAAAATGGTATTCTTTATCATTGCCAGTTTATTTCAACCAGCTTTTCCTGAAACAATTATTTATCTAACAGTTTGGTAAATCAAAAAAATCTGTGCTTCTTAAAACCATTTTTATTGAAATTTAAGTTTCCTTAAGTAAATAGGAATTTTGCTGTTTAATACAATATTTCGTGTTTCTTTACGACCAATTGGTAACTGTCAATCTGGTTATTTGATTTACTTTTCTTCATTAAACCTTTTTCTACTTAAATTTGAGATAACAATAGTAGCTGGTGAAACAATAGAAAATTGGGATCCGCAGACTTAATGAAACAAAGTTTTAAAATTTTTGATTCTAATGTTTGAAAAAGACTCAAAGAAAACTTAAAATTCTTTTAGTTAATAACCTTAACTACCTACAGTTGATCCAAACTAGTACATGTTGCAGGTTCTTATAGAAGAATTCAACTAAATCTAAGAGAATGAGAACATTTTTAAAAATATCACAAATGAAATATTAAAGAAAGAAATTGCGAAAGAGTTACCAGTTCATAGAATTCAAATATCAGGTTGTTCTATATAAACTTAGTCCTCTAGACAGCTTTCCTTTAATATTTTATATTACTTGAAAAGCTGTAACATTATAAGGAAGCATTCAATCAAAATAATAACTTTCTCATAAAACAGTTTTTATGTCACGCAATTATCTCTTCAATGCTAATGGATGGTGACTAGTAATGGAACTGTATCGTTTGTTAGTAAAGGCGCCAATTTGGTTAGGTACCTAAACCTGATTGTAACCATAGTAATAACAGTAATAGCTATTCTGACGATTAAAGGCCATTCTTTTATCTCTGAGCAGAGAAATGTCATATATTTATTCTTACCCATTGACACCCTTAAAACAGAGAGTGCATCATCAAGACTATAAGCAACGACAACAGCCTGAACAAGTTAAGATAGACATTGGATCTTTACGTATCATCATCGAAAAAAACATGGAACGAAAGTGGCGAATATTGAAATTCTAGTGCTTAAAATTCTTAAATAATCTTAATTGTCACCTGGCAAATTATGTAGGAATAGTAGGAAATACATGACAAGAAATAATAAAAATAGAAATATTTAAAAGTAATAAAGTCTTTACTTTAGAAAGATATTGAAATTAAGGCCCTTTAGGGCACCATTAATTTAATGTAATTATATACATTTTGATGGCAACATATTGCTTTTGGCATTTACTTCTAAAACTTTTGATACTAAGATTTGAACTTTTAACCACCAAGAAAACGTCCAAAACATATTTTAGCTCTCACAATGAGAGCTAATAATAGAGAAAATCTTAAAATTATCATGGATATTCTGTTACTACATTTATACATAGCCGAAACCTCTCTACTACGACAAAGGAAAAAGGACAAGAAAAATGTTTTCGTTCTAATTTGATTTGTGATACTGTAATAACTTAAACAAATAATATGATGACGAATATTCTAAACTTGCGTTTTACATGGTAAAACAGCCCAAAAGTTATTTCCAATTTCAAAAAGAAAGATATTTTATTAATCTCATAAGTACAACAAATTACAGTCAATTAGAATTTTTTAAGACGTAGTACCGTTCTTATTAGCATTATTACATGGTAAAATGGGGTCCTGTCTTTTTTAAAAAATAGTATGTTTTCTGTTTAAAAT
This sequence comes from Morbakka virulenta, assembly GCA_003991215.1. Lineage (NCBI taxonomy): Eukaryota > Metazoa > Cnidaria > Cubozoa > Carybdeida > Carukiidae > Morbakka > Morbakka virulenta. The sequence continues at coordinate 2,180,739 of RDPX01000002.1, read as the reverse complement.
TTAACCTGTTTCGTTTCATGCTCTTAATTACTATTAAATACATGGAGCATTTTCCCATATAGCATTATTTTATTAGTGATAGTAGTAACCTTTTATAAATATTCCTCATGCTTAAAGGGTAACTTTTTGCATTTCGATGTACCCTCTCAAATTTCAAACTTCACCTTCGTTTGTACCTGCTATTTATATTATTAGTGCTTTGCCAATAACATAAATATATGCCATTACACAGATAATTAAAACTATTAACAAGCTCGTTTCTTTAAAAAGGGTTTGGTTTTGTTGTTTTTTCTCCATTGATCCACAACTTACCTTTATTGCTCCTAAGGAGCTTTTTCAAATCCAGTGTTCTGCCCTATTCATTCTACGATCAATTCAAGTTCCACTTTTATACCATGTTACGTTCATTTTCAAGCTATGCCAAAATTATATGCATAAAAATAGTCGTATGAAACTGGTTCCATTCAAGATGTTTAAATAAAGAAAATTCGGTGCACAAAAATCTCCAGTATCAGTGTCAATTTTATCTATATTTATAGTATCTTAGTCCAACAGTATAACGCCGATCATATTTTTTAAATATCTGGTAGTATTGTGCTAAGCAAAGCATTTATTTTTACTTCAGCAGTAGAAGAGATCGACTGGATTCTAAAGGGGCTAAAAGTTACAAATTAAGTTGCGTCTAATTTGCGATGGATCATCGGGGGAAAAACCTGCCTTAATTTTGTTCCAAAAAAGCAAGGTCTCGTCGCTGTCTACTGATCTCACATTCACCTTCATTTCTGTAAACTGCTGGGGCAAAATAATATTACTTCACCTGCAAGCTTTGACAAAGGCCAGTTTATTGAGATTGGGCATAAAAGATTTGATTAAGTTATTTTTGTAGTTTGTAGTTTCATTTTAGCAGCACCAGCAGTAGCAGAAGAAGAAGAAGAAGAAAAAGAAGAAGGTTTCACTTTAGGGGAAGGAAGCCTGGGAAGATTACTCGTCAATGTCAACTTTAGTAAAGCAAACTTATTAGCTAGGGAAAGATATTGGTCACCGCTAAATATTAGCCACTTTCCCACAGTTTCCCTTCGCTGAGAAACTCTTAAAATACTGGAAGAAACTACAGATACAAACATTTTTCTAAGGAAAGGTGCTCAAAGTGGATATCACCAGCAGGGGAAAATTTGTGACAATTTTAATGGAAAAATCACTGTGAGAACGATAGTACATATGATTGAGTGGTAGGAGCTTTGTAATCAAGACGAATTCTGATTATTTCTAATCATTAGAATCTTTTTTCTGAGGAGTTTATTAACATGAAGTTTATAACCAAGAGCTATTGCATTGATTAACTGAGTTATTACAACCCTTCATATGGAGTTCATGACAAGGTTAGCCGTACATACTATTAAAGTTAATGATTGTTTTCATATTGTACAAATTAATATAATAAATTGTTACCCAAAACAAAATTAAATAACAGTAAGTATCAATAATATTATTTTTATTTCAATTTTTTCTTTCAATTTAATTCTAGCCCCTCTAATACTTACTTATTCGAACCTTTGCGAGAAGCTTAGATGTCCCAATTTGAACTTTTTATTTTGATTACTCTATATAAAAAGGTATTGTGACAATCGTTATTTCGCTGATTGCTTGCTTATAATAAATGTAATACTAGTGACGATCTTGCTGTTTTTTTAAAGATGATTACGATGTTAATGGTTGTATTGCATTTTTCTAACAAAATGATGGGTGGAAAAAGATGGTAATGATGTGTATTTGACCTTAATGTTCATTACAGAGGATTTTCTTCATTTTCTCCACACTTGTTCGTGAAGCCCTGCCAAAATAAGCTAATTTTACATTTTACTGCTGGAGACCAATGAATCTCTTCACCTATAAAGTAGAAAGCTCCAGCACATACTTACAAAAGAAAATTGAAAGCAGACTTTAACTGGAGTACTGATGAAGCCATGGCAAGGTAGTCAAATTGTTGCCATCTGTGCGTCAAGTCTCTTCCTCACAGAATGTTAATGTTGTAGGATAAACATACACTTCGGCTGCAGAAAGTTTGAAAAGGGTATCAAGCTCCTGGTGGATTGGTTGAGGTGATAAACAGTTTTACAAGCAAACAAAAATGTTGTTTGTGATTATAGCTGTGAATTACTCTGCTCCGACGTACTTCATCTAATTCGCTTTCATCTTTTTGGTGTTTTCTTGTACATCTCTGATTGTCTCTCTGAATGTACACACAATGCCTTAAGTTCTTTCGTGTTTTAAAGAACCACAGGACACATTGCCCATTGTTCTTACTAAATCAACAAAATGCCCAGTGTTCTGAAGAAAATTATGGCACGTCATTGACAAAGTGGTTTGCAATTAAAGGCCATTTACATTTAATGGAGTTTAGGACAGATGTTAAATACCACAGACTGATTTTTATATTTGGCATTAAGTTAGAAGAGCACGTTGCTTTTTTCAATCTTTCTTTTTATTAAATTTCAGTGCGTTGAATTTTTGTTTACTAAGTCCTTTGTATGGCTATGTGTATAGACCGGCAGACGACATTGCACTGACAATGTTAGGCATTAATTCCAGACACTTTATGTGAAGGACCCATTAGTGTATTATAGTCATTAATTTCGAATGGAACAAATCACAGTTTATTGGTTCAAAAGTACAGTGTGCTGATTCGAGATAACTTTGTTTTAAAACAAATTTCACTTTTGTTTTTTCGTTTAAATGTTGTTCCTACTGGGAACTACAGAATGATAACAAATGCATAAGAAACCTATTGATAATTAAAAGTAAATACTGATGGCAAAGAGAGGAGGGGAAAGGACAAAAACCCACTTTTGCTAAAAACCTTTACATTTTGATTTGCTGGGATTTAAATTTTGACATGTGAATAAACAATAAGAGATGGCTGATTTTTTATTTTTCACTCCTTATCATCTGTGATTTAAATTTTTTTACTCGTTATCGCCTTTAGTAACAATGGTAAAATAGAAGGCAATATTTTTAAATTCTCATTGTGTTATTTATACCAGCCTAAGCAACTTTTCCGGGGCACTACAAATACACGTGTCACTGTTAGAATAGATTTGGTGGTATATTTACTAAAATGATATCTGAGGAAGAATAACAGATAAGCTGGCTCCACAAAATTGTCTAAGAAACCTGTTTGGCCAGAGTTCAGTATTTCTAGAATTCCTTTGGAAAGTCAACCTAGTTTTTGTACTATGTGGCTAACAGTCTAACTCTTTATAATTTAAAGAAAAGGCATTTTCTAAGTTCATATAAAAATAGGGTATGAATATCCTCTAGGAAGATAGATGGTTTGGTTTATGGAACAGAAGTGCTAGTATCTAAAAAATGGATTTAACGTTTTCTTGCTAAGTTAAACTTGCTTATCTTCCAACCATTTTGATTTCCATGTGTTACTTTTTACAAAATTTAATAATACAAGATGAATTAACCCACTTCCATTATTATTCCCTCGATACTTAAGCTGATAAAGAAATTATTTTTTATCCTTCCTTTAGAAAAAAACTTGGAAATATTTTAGAAAAATCAACAATATGGTACCACATGCAGAAAGTACAGCGATCATTTTAGTTCAATGATACTAACTTTCGTAGCAAGCATTGGTTCTTTTTTTTTCTGCAAATGGTGAAAATGACAATACATGGTGCTTAAAAAAAAGCGAACTACTTAAATCAAGCAAAGTATAGCATCTTCCTGAGGACCGAAAACTAAAGTTTATAGCTCTTGGAAAAAGGAACTTAAAGGATCAGCCAAGTCAAAAGTAACTGGCAAAAGGAATTAAACATATTAAATAAAAATCAAAATTTGATTTTCCTGACAAATTTCCCAATCAGACAATGGTAAGAAAGATATCTTTGTAGTAGGGCAAAATCTACCATGATTTGCCCATACTCTACAGGGTACTGGGAGACTTAGTTTTCCTTAGAGAACCTCAAAATATATTTTCAAGCCAAGTGAGGATTGATATAAGGTATTTTTAAGACGCCCTTCAGGGCAAGTGCCGAGATCGAGTCCATACAAGGAATTTGCTTTGGTCAAACGGTACCAGTCACAATCCTGTAAGATAAACTGCTTTTTGCAACTGTGACGTTCTGCCAGCAAGTAAACAGAAACTTTTCCTGAAATCTACATGATGAAACGAAATTTCCTACTGGTCTTTAAGACCGGATTTGGAATTAAAATCTGAAGAAAATGTATCGGTATCTTCAATACTGAAAAGAATTTTGTTGCTGCTAAAGAAATAGGCTAAGTCCCTCTATTTCTAATGACCATCCCCCCCCCTGCACCTTCAAAGCTACCACTTCTATTAACAATATTGAAATCAAGAAGTTTTGTAGTGTGCTTCAAAAATGTTGATGATCAGCTTTGCCTTCATAGGTATTTTTTTGTATTGTTGAATACCAATAACTTGAAAGGATTGTAACGAGCAGTGAAGTAGTATATTTTATTCCATTACTTTCTCTACATTTCAATAAATTCATTTTAAGGCATAGGTATGACATTTAGGAACCTAAGGAAACAGAACAAAGAATTTTCAAATTCCTTGTGCTGAGCTATAAAGTATTTCCGTCGTAAAAACTTGCATGCGATTTTAATTAGTATAAGCACAAAAACGTTTGTTCAAAACTCCTCCCTCTTGAAAGAAAGCCTATGTCTCATTCAAGTTTAAGGCTTTCTTGAAACTTTTACTTGACAGGACACGAGGAAGAAGATACTCAAGAGGGATTGTATCAGTCAATTTTTTTTAATGAATTAAAACTTTGACCCAAACAAAATTTATTTCGTAAAACTGAACGCAGCTACAGAAAATAAATACACTGAAACAAGTTAAAGAAATTTTTAAAAGTTAGGTGTTTCTGTGTAGTGGTATTTGCCAGTTCTATCATGCTTTTAAAATATTTCAGATTAATAAACATCATCATCATGCATAATGCAGTTTTTAAAAAAACCTCGCAAAGCTCCATTGAGAAAAAAGCGAAACTTCCAGAAAGATTCTACCACTTTCAGAATGAAATTTGTATAAGTGGGAAACACAATAAACTACGAAGAATGAGCTCAGCAACAGCTAGTGCTGTTCTTGAAGACGAGCCTTCCTGAAATTAAAAACCAAAATCATGTTCCGAAGTAATCCACCTCAGATATTTTTCTAGGACTACTTAAGATATTTTTCGATGGGTGTCCCTTTTTTTGAAGGAAATGGGTGTGATATTGATCGACTATTTAAGACAAATGGAAAAAAAGTTATTTGTCTTGTTTATGATTGTTCAGGATCCTCCAATTAATGTTCTATAGCCTACAATATTTGTGTTTTTGCTAATCAATGGAATATCGAGGCTGCCACGGATATAACAAACTCTACGTCTTTGTCTTGGGGAGTAAACAAGACTTTAGCTTTTGATAAGTTGGTGAGGTTTTTTGTACTTTTTCACCTTAAACAAGACTGTTACCCCTTTCAACCCAAAGGGCTACTTTTCACTTCTAACTTTTTCTTTGTCACATTTTATTCTTTTAAATTATTGGTTTCTCTTCTTTCCTAATTTGATGTCTGAAAACATGAACAAACTCAGTACAATGCCACTTACAACAAAGAAACGAATTCGTCCAGGCTGAGAAGCAAACCTTAAACCTTTGACATAGCAAACTGTTGATTTTACCACTCGACAACCACTGATTTTTATTTTTCTTGTTGGGAAAGGAAAGCCCTAGAAACATTCTAAAAACGTGAACTAAATAAAAATTATCAATACAGTTTGAGGAGAGAGACAAGAAAAGAAAAGATCAGCAATTGTCTTGGTCAAGCTAAAAGTTAAAAATATCACCAATTTATGAAGTAAGGTTGTGATAAGGAAACCTGAGAATGCCTAAGTGGGTTATTACATGTCTTGTCAATTCTTTTTCTTTTTACTTTTCCGGCTGGTGCCACATCTAACGATTTCATTCCATTAACTGAAAATACCACAAAACCTATAATACCGAATATTCAACCAAAACGACAAACAGTAATTGAAAGAATCGAGAGATGATGTAACTGCAAGCTTCGTAGATAAACAGGACAGCAAATCCTAACTTATATTACTAATAACAACATCACAGTGTAAAGCAATATATATTGAAAACTTGAAGCTTTGTCATTAAGAATAAAACTGCAGCTACTCTCTTAATTTCTTAATAAACTAACTTACATAGATGCATAATTTTGAACTGTGAAAGGTATTTAGATTATAATCTGTCTTATCTTAGAGAATTAAAATATGTAGTTATGAGGGCACACTCTGTAAATCTTGAAAGATATAAGCAGTCAATAGGCTGGATTTCCAAGGAGCTACTGATGAAATCCATTGACAATACTTAGTCTGTAATTCTAAAGTACTGACATACTGTGGTTTTGACTAAACAAAGCTTTTGTACTAGCTCAACATAACAGGGTCCCTTTCACCTTTCCCCTTGTAGTTCGTGTACATTTTGATGCTCTTAGTCTGCTCTCTAGTGTACAGTTGAACTTCAGGAGACCAGAGTAAATCGTTTTATTTTTCAAGTTTTTAGTACTTCAATATTGGAATCTTATGTGCAAAAGAAACTGGGCATTTCACTTTGGCTGGGCTAGTGTTCTTATACAGTTGTATTCTTTGCATTTAATTTTTGTAATTCCATCATCGACCTTACTATGCTCATTTGAATCTATCAAAATAATTTAAAAGGCCTGCATTAGGAAATTCCTCATCAGAAAGTTTTAATTCAGACCGAAAATAAGATTCCCTTCACAGACAACAGTTCTTAATATAAATGGTCAATAACCATATAGTTTGTGCAAAGAAAAGACTGATTGCAAAAAAAGTTTAGAACTAAATATAATCTCATTAAATCCAAGGCGTTATTAGAACAAGGCGTTATTGCACAAGACATTCAATTCCTTTCATGTTTTCAATTGAAACCTCATTACCACATAAACTATTTCAATAGCATAACTCAAGTGGCCTTTTAATGACATTATGCTACGCAGTTCGGACAATAGTTGTAACCAGTCAAATAAAGAAGTATTGTTGATGATTGATGATCTTAGAAATTTCCTGAGTGAGTGTCACGGAAGATGCACTGATGCACTGTATCAAGTGTTCTTTCAAGAGGGGTTATTTCGTGTAAAGATAGCATTTTTTCGAAAGATAATAGCTTAAGGGTCATAGGGGAGTAGGTTGGTTGCAGCTTAGGTGAACGCGATGGCTGGCTGGCTGGATGGATGGATGGATGGATAGGTAGGTCGATAGATAGATAGATAGATAGATAAATAGATAGATAGATAGATAGATAGATAGATAGATAGATAGATAGATAGATAGATGGATAGATAGATAGATAGATCGATAGATAGATAGATAGATAGATAGATAGATAGATGGATAGATAGATAAGTACAGACATGGACACGTCGATAGT
>RDPX01000002.1:2108135-2170635 GCA_003991215.1 Morbakka virulenta | reverse complement strand
CCCATTGAAACTGCAATATTGATGAGTGTCCAGGTTCTCTCATGCTTATCGTGGATGGAGATGTCTGGCTTGTTATGCTTGATTCGGCGATCCGTTGACAAAACCCTGTTCCAGTACAGCACAACATTGCCATCGCCCACTGGCATTACATTCTTTGGGGTGTACTCGAACCAGTTCTCTCCTACTTCCTCTCTAAACCTTCGGCACAACTCCCAATGCACTCTGTGTGGAATGTGATCATTTCTGACAATATACTGGCCTTCGGCCTGTACCTTGCACCCACCTGCAATGTGCATGGCATCTTCATCTTTCAATCCATACAAGCGGCATTTAGGAGAGATTTGTTCGTGGTACCTTTTGGCTCGCACTGATCGTGTTGGCAAAGCTTGTTCCTGTGGTGAGGCCTTCTGTTTCCTTCTTTAGATACCCGATTTTTATCCAATCGATCGACTTTGTATATATATATATATATATATATATATGCTTGCGTGTGTTACTTTCTTAGGCCTCTTTGGATGACACAAGAACAGACCTTTACAATTATTACGTTGGTTGGTCGAGGACAAAGGAAAAGGTTTAAACTAGGAAAAGTCGATTTTGGGGGTTTTGCTTGGGACTGAGCGAGTAGAACAGGGTTAAAGAACATTACAAGCATTCTTCTTGGGCCAAAATTCAATTTGAACCTATGATGAGAGTAAAAAGCGGGATTAACATAGAGCTGTTTGTGAACATTTTACCTTGCTCAAAAGCATAACTGTAAAGTGAAGGTTGTTTTAAGGGTAGGATCAAACTGTGATATTTCTATCCTTGGTAAGATAACAAGGACGATGGACATAGGGTAAAACAGGTAATGGGAGTAGAGCAGACAACACAAATAAATTAATGATCAATGAAAAACAAAACTGAAGGACATCTTAGGAAATTGCCTCTTCTAAAGTTATAAATCGTGAATCAAAGTCTGGTTGATGTTCAAATGAAAGCAAGATCACTTTTTGATGAGTTGAAAAGTTATATCCTTGTTTTGCTGTAGGAAAATAAAACTGAAATAGGATGCAACCTGCAAAGACACTAGAAGCTTCTCTGCAAAATTTCTAAGACACACAAACTAGTATACGATCAAAAATAGATTCAGAAATTGACGTTAATGTACCTAAAAAAAAGAGAAATTGAGATTTGCGGTTTTGTAAAGAAATACATACCTGGTCTCACTGACCAACAAAGTAGCCAACAGTATCAAACTTTAGCGGATCCCAATAGCAGTTGAGATATTCTTTACCAAGAACAAAAGTAGGATTTATCAAAGTAAATACTATATTGGCAACATAATTCTCCTCCGACTCTCAATAACCAAGTCTCGGGTCATCCAGCATTCCACAGAAGGGAATGCCGGATGCTCCACATCATCAAAACCTAAATTGAGAACATTGAATAGAGATTGATCCACAACAGCCTGTCTACAAAGTTTTTTAGGGTAGGCAGGTATCAAGCAAAAGTAAAATGCTCTCATTGAAGTTCTTTTACTGGTAGTTGAACTGCTGAAGAGAAATCTTATAGTAGAGAGCATATGGAGCATAGAGTAGGTTCTAACTCTACTGCCATAAATCTCAGGTCATGCAGATGACATCGTTGGACTTTGTTCGGCCTACATCAATGAATTCAGAAAACATCAAGAGAATGCATGGAGTGGCAAATACTCTGTACCTTAGGGTCACCATGTTTGACACCCACAATCACAGTGGATGACGAACCGTTGAAATAGGTCAAGTATTACTGTATATTACTGTACAAATGATAACCTTTATTACATCATAAGAATGAAGTGTAAATTTAATGAGCCCTTTGCAATCTTGAAGCCTAAATTGAAATCAGTCATCCCAATGCCAAGATCATACAAAGAGGAAAGTCTTTAAAATCATTGTTCTGAGCAACCCTCTGCGTAGTTCAAAGTTATGGAAGGTAGCTGGAAGTATTTAAGAACACATATCTACGAAGGATATTAAGTTAAATAAGATATTAAGAGTAAATAGAGTCTAATTTAGCACACGGGCAGAAAGTATGTCGTTGAATACAACCTTAACTACCCTTACAGAATGCTTGTCAGTTCACTATCAAAGCATTCACTTGGGTAGACCCCAAAGAAAAAGAAAAACGTGGAAAACCGAAGAAAGCCTGGTGGATAACCATCGTTGAAGCAACTCAGGAAAAGAAACCTGCAGACATACCCTGCTGTAGTAATTAAAAGAAGTGGTAGAGGAGTCATGAAGGGACAGTCAACCTCAAAGAGCACTTAATGAAGTGAATGGATAAAAGTTAACTTAATATCATTTTTTTCTAGATGTAACGAGGTAGTTTTCAATATATTTAGTGAATTTTATACAAAAATAGAAATATCTAGATATTTTTTATCAAACAGTACAGACAAACCTTTTTATCTTTCCAATATTCTAATCCAATACCTTTTGGCTTAGTAATAATTTAAAAAATCATTTACTCTGAATACTCTAGGCGGCAAACAACCTTCTTTAAATTTTTTTCATTTCGTCTTCTTTCACATTGTGATAATTTACGTTACCTACCCGTTTGTATCCAAACTTCTTAACAAGATTTTTGAAGCACAGTCTATCTTTGTATTTTCTGTACTTTTGCCATTTATTGTTTATCAATAAAGGCTCTCTTTGCCTTTTCGTTACTGATATTAATTGTGACAAAAATTCTGTTCAGATAAAGCATCTTTTCCACTGAAAAGTGAACACTTCCAGCTTATGCTAATTATTGCTCTCATAGTGTTTCATGTTAAGGTAAAAGAGAATCCAGCTCGACAATCATTGAAGGTACTACAGTCCGATAGGCGTTGCAAAAAGGTAAGGTTCTACTCTGTGCTGCCTACTCAGATTTGTAGTCACATTGCAAAGTCCATTAAACTAGTCTAAAATACATCTCTAGTGAGCTTAAATACGTATTTTCATAATTTTCGTTATTAATTTAACTTTAACATCATCCATTATAATTGTATTAGTAACTATGGTGATAACGAAATTGCCAATCGATTGCTAAAACAGAGTTATGTTAGCACAATTCAGTGCAGATGGGATTTGTGTCAAGAACGTCTCAAGAACGTTTCAAGTACTTCATCTCATACACATCTTCTACTGACTACCAGGTAGCGATAACAATGAATTTTAACCTGAACGGCTGATAAGGCAGAAACGTTATATTCAGATATTCCCAGCTTTGATTGATGAACTAAATCTTTTTTCCTTTAGCCTACTTGGATCATTCCTTCGAGATCGTTTAGACAAACACAGAAAGACCATAATGGGATCAAATACGCATAAGAGCTAACCCGATTGAGGTAACTGGACAAAACAAAAGTTGTGTAGCTCCATTTTCCATAAGTTCAATGCGTTTGACTTCAATTTTTATGCCATCTGAACCATTTGCTTGAAATAGAATGTTTTAAATACAAACGTTTTGGAAATGTTTATTTACTGCAGGAAAATCGGATTAAAAGATTAAAAGGCTATAAACTAAATTTTAAGTTTATCTTATAATGATTATATTCTTTAATTGCATATTCGCACATCCCCCAATAGTAACAGCAACGATAGCAAAATATAAACGGACAAAGGCAGCTGGATAAAAAGTGTATATTAATTTAATAATAATTACAATGATTAAAATAATAATATTAATAATGATGATGATGATGATGATGATGATAATGATGATGAGCAATATTTATTATTAAAGGTAAAATTTTCTGCCGTTTAGAGGCAATTTTAATAATAAAGAAAGGCACGAATAATCTCATGTAAGACATGATACCACAATGAACAACAGTACAAAGAAAGGCATCGATACCATTTTTGCTTAGGTTTCCAATTTTCTATTATAAAAACTCACCCCGTTTGGATCTCTTTCTCTTATTAATTTGAAGTCTTGCTGTGTAGTCTTACGTGTTCCTATAAAAATGATAAATCAAGATGGATAATCTTTAATCACTTGTAAATAGACAACACTTACATTAAAAATGCTTTGAGATCCAGTATAACATATCCAGTGTAATATCAGGCGGTGACAGTCTAAGTATGAATACAATACCATAAAATTGTGTCTAATTGTGTCTCCAGATGACTTGGAAACCTCACTAATAAGACCACAGAAGCGATGTAACCATTTTGCCTGTATTCTCTGGATAGGCGAGTCATTTAAATGTTGTTGAACTAATGGTGCAGTCCTGCAATAAGACAATTATTTATGACAAAAAGATTGAAGGTGAGTTTAGAAAAATAAAGGGAAGACAAGTGAAAAATTCGTATGGACAGTAGTGGCTTTGGACCAGCTTCTAGTGATTTTATGACTTATCCTCTATCACCTGATCAATTGACACTGTTTTCCTAGCCTGATCGGTCTTGTAACTATATATTTAATCCAGTGTACCATTCTTTCCAGGTCCCTGTTGTTGGGCAACTCATCCAAATCTATTCCTTTAGAGCTCATTCTCCCCACAGAACGGCACCTTCATTTCCATGCCAAAAATATTTCATCTCAACAGACAAGAACTGCAAGGAAAATTCTGAAAACGTTTTTGCAAAAGCTTTTGAACTATAAAGAAAGACTTGTGAGTGTGTATATGAGCCTTGGCAAAGTAAACCCTTCATATTTGTTATTTAGTAATACAAGCAACAACAACTTCAGTGGAGGAATAAGTATCATTGCCTCTTGGCTTGGGACCGGTGTTTACGTTGATTAAAGCCCTTGTAAATAAGTAAGACATCTTAAACAACCTTCCCTTAATTTTAACAGTTATTTCTCTCGCAGAAGCAGTGCAGCAGATCATGTTTAATAAATTAATAATTTTTAATAATACCTTTCTTTTTTTAGCTTCATAATTTTTATTCTAAAGAAACTTCGAATGGTTTGTTGATTTATGTGAAAGTTCTTTTTCCTCTTCATCTTTTCCGGTATGACCCATAAAAAGAAAATGGCATTGTTTCTTTATTTTTCTATATATTAAGGCTAAATGAAAATCAGGATCCCTGAAAGCGCATATGTACAGGGAAAAAAGACACCATTAGAATTTTCATTAAACACGTGTCAAAAACAAGGATGATATTTTCTTGCTTTGAGAAAACCTCTGAAATTTCTGCCACAGACTTGTATTTATGGACATAAAACCTTCAATGGATTTTCAGCCTTTCTGAATTTTTTTGCACTCTGTTGACAGAAAGATAAAAACCGCACTTAATAATCTTTGCCTTTGTAAAACAATAACTTCGAGTTTGGGGCTAAAGCTGCTTTCGTCCATCTTGCTCATGAAAAGTTTACGTCTCACGTGATGGTTCTTCCTTTCAATTAATTTTACAGGCTCTATCCGTGAAATGAGCATTCGTGAAATCTGATATTAAATCTAATCACTGTGTGCAATAATTGTAGACGAACAACGTGCTGTTTAGTGAGTGTTTTTGATGAATAGCCAACGCTTTGCGATCGTGCACCTGTGTATATCTAAGCCCGCATGGTCTAGATGAGTCTGGTGACAGCAGAAATATCTAGACCGGATAAAACAATAACATTGATACCTGCATAGAAATATGATCAGTCTTGGTTCTACAGCATTGAAGCACTCAAAAGCTATAACTTCTGCGTCTAAAATATTTATTAAACTCTCTTCTGAAACTTAAAAATATAGAAAATTGTATGCTTAAGGTATTTGTATACCGCAATGAGTATTCGTCTTAAAAATAGCATTATTTAAGGCAGCAGTTTTCCTCGATTGATTTTTTTGGGGGGGTGAGTTTTTTTTAGCTTTTATTCTTTGAAGTGAACATGGGATTAAACTGAATAAACAGCGGGTTTCCCATGAGCAGACACTTAAAATCACACAGATGGATCATGAGCATTAGGCCATAGTTGATAATTCGTTTACACACACTAAACGGATGGATTATTCAATGAAAGCACTGATTCTTCAATACAGTTCAGCTCTAGTATTCATTCGTAGTATAAGGAAGGCTTTCGATCAACTACAGATCTATACAAGTGGTATAGATATTTCTACAGAAATCATTACAGCTTTGGAAAAAAATCCAACTTAAAAAACCTGAGAAAATATTGAAGTAGAACAACGACAGATGTTGCTTCTTCCCATGCAGTGGTTACAATTTGAGCAGCTGACACAATATTCCAGTGTTGCAAGAATGACGTAATGTAAATTAATCCTTGAACTGGTATAGCAAGTAAAGATTGATGCACTAATAAAAAATTATTGCATAATTTCAAGGGACATTAAGGGGCAATAAAGGGCAGTAATGGATATTATTTTGGCTTAGCAATGTTATATAAGTCATACGTGAAGACTTGGTTCGACCACATGCAATCAATTGTCGTCAGGTTACACCTGTCATGATTGATAAAGAAGCTGACAATGCAGGGGTGTTCTGTAACTTTTTTGCGCTACTGCTCAACAGTGGAAAAGGCCTTAAGCACGTATTAAATCTTAATAGAACAAGTGAGTATAGGATAAGCCAAGGCCTTGCTTTTCCTTACCAAATGATCGGCGTTTGTTTTAAAGCTGGACACTTTTCCCAGTTCAACTAATTGAGCAAAAATCATCTTTACGCACCTTGTAAGCAAATGATGAAGAGATTTCCAAACTGTTCCAAAAGTTGATACTCAATATAATTAATTATTTCCTTTATTAAAGGTTTTAAGGATGGGATCATTAAATTACAGAAAAAAACAAGGGTGCACTGTAGAAACATAATATTTTCTCGTCTCATTTGTTTTCTGTTCAAAACTGATTGCAATAACTGCCCTATAAAATCACATCTACTATTGGTAACTGACCCAGGATCAGTATACAATTTCAGTAAAAAGATAGATATGTTGTCAGTTACAAACGTAAAGGAAAACAAACTTTCCAGACACTACAAGTTAAAGGATTTGTAGACAAAGCCAATAGTATCTATTTACTTTCTTATCTTATCTACTCTCTAGGAACTGCGAGTCCTAATCTTAACTGTCTGGATAGCATCATGAAATAAAGTAACAAATGAAAATATGCATTGTAATAAAAATTTTAATGACAAAAATGCTCCTTTTATTTGACTGTATCTATGTATGTAGGTGTGTATGTGTGTATGTGTGTATGTGTGTATGTGTGTATGTGTGTATGTGTGTATGTGTGTGTATGTGTGTATGTGTGTATGTGTGTATGTGTGTATGTGTGTGAATGTGTGTGTATGTGTGTGTATGTGTGTGAATGTGTGTATGTGTGTATACCATATATGGATATCTGACATTTTCTATTTTGAAGTAGGAACGTCGAATAAAAAGGAAAGAAAAATAGAAAGAAAGAAAGAAAGAAAGAAAGAAAGAAAAGGATGAAATGATAATTATGATAATGGTAATAGGGACGGTAATAGAGATGATTATTATTATGATGATTATAGAATAGCTTTAAGTAAAGGAAANTAAAGGAAAACAAACTTTCCAGACACTACAAGTTAAAGGATTTGTAGACAAAGCCAATAGTATCTATTTACTTTCTTATCTTATCTACTCTCTAGGAACTGCGAGTCCTAATCTTAACTGTCTGGATAGCATCATGAAATAAAGTAACAAATGAAAATATGCATTGTAATAAAAATTTTAATGACAAAAATGCTCCTTTTATTTGACTGTATCTATGTATGTAGGTGTGTATGTGTGTATGTGTGTATGTGCGTATGTGTGTATGTGTGTATGTGTGTATGTGTGTGTATGTGTGTATGTGTGTATGTGTGTATGTGTGTATGTGTGTGAATGTGTGTGTATGTGTGTGTATGTGTGTGAATGTGTGTATGTGTGTATACCATATATGGATATCTGACATTTTCTATTTTGAAGTAGGAACGTCGAATAAAAAGGAAAGAAAAATAGAAAGAAAGAAAGAAAGAAAGAAAGAAAGAAAAGGATGAAATGATAATTATGATAATGGTAATAGGGACGGTAATAGAGATGATTATTATTATGATGATTATAGAATAGCTTTCAGTAAAGGAAAGTGTCTTTATAGAGTCAGATCCTTTATGTCACTCACAACGATTCTATTAATGGATGGAGTAACTAAATAGTAGAAAAGAAAAATCAGCATATATTTATATTAAAAATGGCTTTTCCCTGTTGCATACAATTAAATGTCCTTTCAGACAGCTAGTGTCAAAAAGCGAAAAAAGGATTCCACCTCTTACACATCTAATCACACTTTAAGCACCCACCTTACTTAAAGTAATGAATGTTGGTTACTTGGTTAATATAACTTCTTTAACAAAGTTAGTCTCAAATTATAGGGAGTTCAATACTAAATAAAAATCTTCCAATACCGGTCCCATGTCCGGTAGGGAGGAGAACAAGGGGTTTGGCAACCAAACCTGTAAAACGCCAATAACAAACTAACAGACTACTATCCAGGGACAGAAAGGGACCTTATCAAGAGGTCATATGGTGCCGAGCGGTGAAAACCGTGAGTCAACGGAAGTTGCATGGATAACTCCCCTTTTATCAACTAGGCTATCCACGTCGAAATATAGAATGTGAGAGCTACATATGAGACTGGAAAAATGTAGCAATCAACAGAAGGTATGAAGAGCCACAGACTTACACTGCTTGGAATCAGTGAGGACAAAGGAGACTTTTCACTGGGGCAGTGTTGCTGTATTCCTCCCTTGAAAGAAATAATGTTCCACACAGAGAAGGGGTAGCATTCATGCTGCCAAGACCTGTGATAAGATAAGAAGTACATGTACCAAGAATGATCGCAGCATCCTTTGGGACCACAAAGAACAAGATCGAGATTATCATTGTCTAACGCTATGCTCCAATACACGACACTGATCAAGAAGCTAAAGATCGGCTCTACGAAAGACTGCAGAGCAGCATAGCTAAGTACGTAGTGAAAGAAGCCAACATTCTCATAAGCAACCCAGATACCAAGATTGGACAAGACAACACTAGATATGAAGAAGTGATGGGAAGACACTGACTGGGGAAAATGATGGAAAACATTCCAGATATTTCCAAACGTCTGTGCAATAAACAATCTGGTTATCAGTGGCATAACTTACTCCCATAGAAAAGTAAACAAGGCAACCTTGGGTTTCACCCAGTGACAGTAAACTATATTGACCACATCTGTATGGCCAAGAGATTAAAGAACTCCCTAAAAGAGGTAAGAGGCTAAAGAGGAGCAGACGTCGCACCTGATCACCAGCTGCTGATGACTAAGCTAAAACTGAAGCTGACGAAGAACTGGATAAAAGGAACGAAAAAGAGGCAGAAAAGAATCAAAGAAAAAGTTCCAACAGACTGAAAGGAGGACTTTCTCGTCAAGCTACTTAAGAAAGGAGACATTAGCAACTACATCAACTACCGAGGAATCNACGTTTCTGTCAGTACCTGGAAAGGTCTTCAACAGGATTCTCCTCGAGAAAATGAAATGTCCAATAAACCTTCTACTCTAAGAGCAGCAGGCTGGCTTGCTGGCTTCGACTAGCACAGATCATGCATCGATCAAATCACCGACTTATGTATTATCGTCGAGTAGTCTTTGGAGTAGAACTTCATGTTATACATTATGTTCTTCAACTTTTAGAAGGTGCTTCTTAGTGTAAAACACGAAGCCCTCTGAAAGATGCTTCTTCACTATGAAGTACCAACCAAACTGGTTACTTTGGTTAACAAATCGTATGGAGGCATGACCTTCCGGGGGCTCATGAAAATGAGGTTACAGACAGATTTAGAGTGAAGACCGGACCTCTTCTTTCTTGCGATTGACTGGGCCATAGAGACATCAATGTGCACAAGAAATACAAAATACAATGAAGACTCTTTGACAAGCCAGATGACCTGAATTTTGGAGATGTCATAGTCCTGTTTTCCCAAAGTCACTGGCAGATTCAGAACAAGGGAACAGAGTTCCCACAGCCACTTCATCATGGGTTGGTCTCAAGACCAACAAGAGCAAAACCAAGATTCAGTTACCCTACATGGTAGCAATCTAGAAGACGTAGAAGTCTTTGCGTAAAAAGAAAGTATCATTGACAAGCAGGATGGAATAGAGAGCAGAGCAAGAATTGGCAAGGTTAGGCCGGCATATTTGCAGCTGAAGGACTTTTCGAGCTCCACGCTAGTGTCGACTCACACTAAGATTAGGGTATAGAACTCTAGTGTCAAAGTAGTCCTACTACATGAAGCAGAGAAGTAGAGGATAACAAAAAACATCATCAAGAAAGTGTATAACTTCATCAACGAATGCCTGAGAAGAAGCATACAGATCCATCTGTCTGACACCATCAGTAATACAGATCTATGGAAATCTGTCAGCAAGCTACATGCCAAAGACAGGATCAGGTTCAGAAAATGGGGGTGATTTGGACATACTCTGAGGAAGCCAGCTAGTAATATCAGCCTGGAGGCACTGAAGTAAAACACCTAGGGGAAACGAAAAGGAGGACGACGTAAAAACATCTGGCGATTAGAACTCGAGGCTGGCAAAAAAAAGAATGGACGAAACTGGAAACAGCTTGAAAACTCTAATGAGATTAAGGGCAGGATATCATTTAACATATCATTTTACTGATACCATTGCCAATGTTCCAACTCTGTTACATCATCTTGAAAGTGCTGCTGATGGTGTTCGGCTCTTTTTCAATGCCTACATGTTTCAGAGTGTACATGTTTCAAGCAACAATTCTCAATCAAAACATGGACTTTGACCAAGACCCTTCACTCAAAGCTAGATTGTACCTACACCCGAATGTGGAGGGCAGTACTGAACTTATCTTAGAGACAACATTCTACCAAACAACAAATCTACCGTTCAATTTCACAAGTGTCATAAATCCTTCGTGAGCATAGAATGCAGTTTGCTCGACGATGTTAGGGAGCAAAACAAGAATTTTCCAGCGATCTTTTTTCCTGGGGCCCTCGTCATGGCAGAGATCGAATTGGCCGTTCTGCTACCAAACTCACGGATCACCTCTATAGGGGTAGTGGCTACCAGACTGAAGATCTGCCAAATCTAATGGAAGGCTGTGGTGAATGGTGTGATATGCTACATATCCGAGCACGCTTGACCTGGTTATGACAGAGAGGGGCACAATATCTTTCTTTGTATTATTGTTTATAACGTTCTAATTAGCCATATGTAAGACAAATAGACTTAAGACAAACTCAAACCACCCTATTTCCAACATAAACATTCCAGATGAAAAATTTAATTAAATGCGTTTTTAGTTATAGCAGGGAATAGCTGAGATAGGAACTTCTTGGCGTGAATCTTTTCATACCTGCTACAAGAAAAGATAAAACACACCATTTTGGTCATTATGGTCTTGGACTTGATCAAAGCTAAATTAATCAAAACATTGTCTTCTGCCACTTGTTTTAGAAATAATCGCAAGGTCCCTGTTGAGTTAGTACTTACTTTACTTATTCTTTACCTTAGTACTACATGATTTGTGTGCAGTCTTCCACTTGCTGTACCAAGTAAAATTGCAAAAGGAGGGGGGAGGGGAATTATATAAAGTAAATAATGATTAATATCAAGCATTTTTTCTCTGTTTTAGATTATTAAATGTTTGCATAAATTTGGTCTAAGGGACAATCCATTTTGTCGTTGTGGTGAAATTCAATCCCATCAACAAGTATTGATTTGCCAACTGATAGGTATTCGAGGTGATATCAAAACCGTTGATGAGGACTTCCGTTTGTGGCTCAGTGACAATGTCTTAGATATTTAGCATTTTTTTGCTGATCATATATATATATATATATATATACATATATATATATTTATATATATATATATATATATATATATTAATATATATATATTTATTAAATGTTGAAATTAAAAACATGGAAACAAAAGGCTATATACAAAATAGTGTAGTCATTTTTCTCAGCATTTGACTTTGGATCTCTTAATACTCCATCTTTAATAGTGTTATAGTTACACACCTATATCAAAAACCAAAATGCACAATTTAAAGGAAAGTGGTGTTGCAACGTGTTTTGTAAAAAAATATAAATTTCTCTTTTTTAATTAATTTTTATGTTAATAGTGTTTTATGTTAATATTATGTTTGTGTTTAAAAAAACAAGGCTAAGCTCTCATGCTACTAAATTGTGTAAACCAATTAACTCAAGAGAAGTTTTTTATTCTTTCTTTTAGCAACATCGAGATTTCGCCTATGACTCCTTCAGATTACTTCAAAGCATACCTATTTAAATGTATGGGTCTTAATAATGGGTCTTAATAATTGTAATTGTATACAGCTTGCTTAGCATTATTAAAATAAGCCTTCAGTTTTTCCAATCAGGAAGTAAGTTTTAGACAACTTTTCCTCTTGCCAGCCATCTTCTCTTTGAGCACTTTTTACTGGTGATAGCATCCTTTTGCCGTAATCATCTGGGTTTAGGACCTTAAATAACGTTTTGAACACATTTTTGCAGAGACTGCTGAGGAACCATAGACGTATTTTTACTAGAGGCTAATTAAAGGTTAATGAAAGTTATTCCAAAGCATATTTCACAAAACGTCCCAACGATTGGAAAATGTATCTTTACTTTAACCCAGTCCAAAAGAGCAGGAAGTAGTCTTGATCATACGCAACTGTGTTTACAAATCATCACTGAGGGTCTGTCACACACAACTCTAATGCAGTCTGTCATTTTAAATGTTATACTCTCAATACAGCGATTCATAGCAATGAAGGTATCCTTTTCAGTGGCCTCTATCAGAAGAACCAGGTCTGTAAGAGCAAGTATATTCCTTTTTTTTCTTTACACTGTGACAAAACACAACAACCTGGTAGCAAAAATAAATCTTTTTCATCCACTATTATGGAAAAACGTCTGCCTCTCACATAATCAGGCAGACGTTCTTTTAATGCTTGCCCTACTAGGATTGTAAATATTTCGGTACATTTTTTGCTGTGCAACTTCTTTCCAGCTCGCTACTTCTTCCATTCTTTGATATTACTTCTCCCAAGGCCTCCACTAAAACAATTGCTGAGTGGCATGACATGGCAACGGATGATAAATGTAGGTTTAATTTCTATCAGATGCTTTTGAAACCCATGCCAACTTTGTTTCCAAGGCCTTACAATACCATCGTCCACTGTCGTAATGCTTTTTGAATTTTGTTTCCATAATTCAGTTTGTATACAGTGTATACTAAAATAGCTTGAATGTTGTTTAATCAAAGTTATGTGTTTTTAATAAATGATTGCAGATAACTCTCTAAGTACCAACAGCTTTTCACTATATACAAAAATGTCTAAGAAAATCTGTTTTCAGCTATCCTGAATCCAACCATAAAAGAGAGTTATCTGGTTGGTTCCTGAAACAGTACATTATATTTTTAGTGTAGTGGACACCTAAAGGAAACTAAAATTAATTTGTTTACGTAAAGGACAAGCTGATGATCAAAATTCCATTTCAAACAAGCAACATACATTTATTATAAATTACTTATTTGTTATTTATTTATGGTTTTATCACTCATCTGAGAGTTTTTATGTACATTGACGTTTTGCATTCCCAAACACTTATTTTAGTCCTGCTGTTTTTTAATTGCCAATGTAATAATTTTATCTAATTTTTTCAATAAATAATTTTTTCAATTAATTATTCTTTTAAGGTCAAAGCTAAATCAAAATACCAAAAATATACTAAAACGTTAAGCTAAATATTTTAAAGCCAAAGTGAATACAAAATAAAGCAAAATCCCCGAAATTTGTCTTGAAAACGTTACCCTGAACGTCAGTCTTCTTTTAAACTTTGATAATATATCCCGGACGAAAAACAAGAGGAAGAAATGTTTTCAAAATAACTTTATTCTCGAAATGCTCTGAACTCATTCAGTGACACTTCTTCTTCATTACGTCTTGATAATTTCAAAAATCATTCCATTTCAAGGTCTCAAAGAATCTGAGACCTTTTATTTTGAAATGTTTTACTTGTTATTAGATTCAAAATATGCACATAACTAAAAAAAGGAAAGATCCATTAAGCGATAACCAAGGTTTTTTTCTCTGCCACTTTGAACATTTAGAAAATAATTCGATTGCAAATATTTCTAGTTGCTATAATAACAAGGACTTTCCCAAAGTTACTGTTTCTGAGGATATTCATCAGCTTTAACCACTGGTGAAATCATTGGTAAACTTTTTGATTCTCCGAAAAGAAATTTCATCATGAAGGCGATTATCGCCCAAGCTAACATTTTTTTGATAATTGACTGATTTACCAAATACTTTACCGCCATGGTAAAACAATGTTAACTTAACATATACCTTACCAATCATGATTAGAGATCATTGCTTTCCTGTAGAAAAATGTTCCTTAACACGTGAAAGAAACAATTTATAATCTTGGAAAGCACTATCGATCTTAATCTGTTTTATGTGAGTACAAGTGAAAGCTGGTAGTATGCAGTCAAATTTTCGTATAAAGCTCGTCAGGCAACAAGGTATTCATAAGTGGCCATAGTTTCCTCTGTAAACAAACCAGTTTTCCAACCTCCACAATATCTGTAGAATTTACAAATTCCAAAAAAATTTTATGTCTCTCATTGTTCTTAATTAACCTAAAATGCAATCAACTGTTGAACAACATTTACAGATTGACACTATTTTTTTGCAAGTAATAGTACACATCGAGTACCCAAGTGAAATATTTCAAAATCAAAATCACAATGAATGTGTTAAATAAATTTTGGAATTCCTTGACAGAGGTCTTTTGCTTGTCTGGTAGCTGTAGAAGGACTTTGATACAATATGATTAAATAGCATATGTATTCATTTCTAGTAACAGTATCTTTCAATGATAATTTGCCGACGTCTTTAAACGTTTTCAGTGTATTTGGCAGATTATTTGGCAAAGCAGATAATGTTCTTTTCACTAGATGAGGTGTTGGAACAGGTGATGAAGAACACTCTCTCCTACATGTAATTACGAAGTATATTGTCTTGGTCGTTCTTTTCAAGGTCCTCAAACAAAGCTAGCAGCTGGAGGTCAGCAATGACGTCATACCCTTTTATCATCACTTACAATAAAGTTTGATCATGATATAGCTCTAAATCACAATTACTTTGAACATCGTCTTTTGGAAAACGAAACAGGGGAACTTTCTCTTTTTTTCCCCTCTCCCCTAGTGTATTTGGATCTCCAGTCGGGTACACAACATTTACTGGTCACAAAGATCTAACCTTACTTTCTTACCACATTGTAGCTATAGAGTATGCAAAAATGTTGATTCCTGCATCATCATATGGCTAGAGCATAACCCTTTAACACAATGTACAACTTTCTGCTTGAGTCAAAGAACATTGTCATGTATTTGTCTGTAGGATGTGAAAATATTATTTACAAGTAGCCATGCAGTAATATTAGCTTCAGTCACTGTGTAAACCCAGGTATTTTTAGAAAATTATGCTTCAAAATAAAGAAGAAGAATGACAAATGCAGATGAATCTCCTACGGATGAAACAGAATTGAATACAGAAATGAATATATGGATTAATACACACATGAATACACAAATGAATGCACAGCTGAATCTACAGGCGAATACACAAAATGAATACACAGAAAATACACAAATGAATTCTCATATAAATACACAGATAAACACACGGATTAATACACAGATTAATACTCACATGAATACACAAATGAATGCACAGCTGAATGCACAGATAAATAAACACACAGATAAATAAACAAATGAGTACTCAGATGAATACATAGATAAATACTCACATGAATACACAAATAAATGCATAGCTGAATGCACAGATAAATAAATACACTGATAAATACACAAATGAATACTCAGATGAATACACAGATAACTACACAGATAAATGCACAGATGAATACTCCGATTAGTACTCACATGAGTACACAAATGAATGCACAGCTGAATGCACAGATATATACACAAATGAACACTCAGATAAATACACAGATAACTACACAGATAAATGCACAGATGAATACTCCGATTAGTACTCACATGAGTACACAAATGAATGCACAGCTGAATGCACAGATATATACACAAATGAATACTCAGATGAATTCACAGATAAATACACAAATAAATACACGGATTAATACACAGATAAATACTCACATGAATACACAAATGAATGCATAGCTGAATGCACAGATATATACACAAATGAATACTCAGATGGATTCACAGATAAATACACAAATAAATACACGGATAAATACACAGATAAATACACAAATAAATACACAGATATTACACAGATAAATACTCCCATGAATACACAAATGAATACACAGGTGAATACACAAATGAATACATAGATAAATACACAATTGAATACACAGATGATACACAGATTAATACACAGATGAATAAACAAATAAATACAAAGATGAATACATAAATGAATACACAGATTAATACACAGGTTAATATACAGATGAATATACAAATGAATACACAAATGAATCCATGAAAAGTGTAGGTTCTNGAATACTCAGATGAATACACAGATAACTACACAGATAAATGCACAGATGAATACTCCGATTAGTACTCACATGAGTACACAAATGAATGCACAGCTGAATGCACAGATATATACACAAATGAATACTCAGATGAATTCACAGATAAATACACAAATAAATACACGGATTAATACACAGATAAATACTCACATGAATACACAAATGAATGCATAGCTGAATGCACAGATATATACACAAATGAATACTCAGATGGATTCACAGATAAATACACAAATAAATACACGGATTAATACACAGATTAATGCTGACATGAATACACAAATGAATGCATAGCTGAATGCACAGATAAATAAATACACAGATATATACACAAATGAATACTCGGATGAATTCACAAATAAATACACAAATAAATACACAGATAAATACACAGATAAATACACAAATAAATACACAGATATTACACAGATAAATACTCCCATGAATACACAAATGAATACACAGGTGAATACACAAATGAATACATAGATAAATACACAATTGAATACACAGATGATACACAGATTAATACACAGATGAATAAACAAATAAATACAAAGATGAATACATAAATGAATACACAGATTAATACACAGGTTAATATACAGATGAATATACAAATGAATACACAAATGAATCCATGAAAAGTGTAGGTTCTGTTTAAAATGCTTCAAATAAAGGTGGATACAACTTAAATAAAGAAAGGCGAATTTCTACTGTTGAATTGTTTATTTACAATTATCAATGGAAATGATTAGATGCATTTTTGGTATAATTTTAATAAAGGTTTGGTCAGATAATTATTGCTCTCCTGTAGTAGTTTTTAACTGACCTAATCTGATAAAAATGATCATGTGCCTATAGAAGAATAAATAGATAATTCATTAAATTGGTATTCCATTTTGTGCCAAAAAAAAGACTTGGGTGCTACTTAATTTGCATAACAGGGCAAATACCATGTGTCGTCTATCTTTGTCACATGGCTTTATAACTCTCTTAAGGGCTTTCTGACGTAGCGTCTGATTTACAAGAGATAAATTGAAACTATTATACCTAACAATTGATTTTACAAAGAACCTCTTACACAGCCATAGAAAAGGTTGCTTATGATACTATTCTATTTTTGTAGGTTTTTTCTGACACATCATTTTGCTATCTTTTTTTTAAGCCTGCACCTCTTCTAAAAGAAATCCGTCTCCGTGTGGTTAGATGTGTTATTTACTTCATTATCACAGTTCATACAAAGAGACTGTATAGACCAGTATTCAACAGACATTAAGTCACTTAAGTGTCCACGTTTTTGAGAGAGACAATCGTAAAATAACAACGAAAACACAACATTGATTGTAATAACCCTCATTTCTGTTTAAAAACAAATACTAAGTATAAAAAACTTCAATTGCATAGAACTGTCCTGTAGGTCTTTTCCCTCAGAACCATAACAGTTGGTAATGAGCTACTTAATAGGAAAATGTAGGGTGTCAACGAAAGTAATTTTTTTAAGAGTGCATCTCAAGGGTCCATACGCTGTAATCTGAAGTCGTTTGGAAATAATGTTCGTAGTTCATCAATTATAGGTTTCTCTTGTACATATTTGAGGGAATTATTCCAAACACAAATTCCTTTGATTGTTTGGTTAGTGAATGGATCAATTCACTTAGCCAAAAATCTAAGCCGAAAGGCTTGATGAGTCTCCTTTCTTTGGGGTTTAGTAAGGATGTCATATAGCTATTGTGGACATAAGTGTTACATCCTCTCTTTGTGTTGAAAATTTTCAAACAGCTTCGGCTTTCCACAGACAAATACAGTAGTCGGTATCATCAATAGTCCAACATTAATTGTGGTTTATTTCACTTCAAAAGATACTTTTCTACCTCGTGGTGTTAACAAATTAAGGTAAAAGAGTCAATTCACATTTATTCCTTTGTCTTAAAGAAGCTAACATAATTTACTCTACCTGAAATATAATTTTCTCTGTGTGCTCTCAGTCAGAACTAAAAAAGTGGAAAACTTGTTAAAACCCGCCAAAGTACAAAATAATATTATTGTTTGGAAAAACACTTAAGGAAATTGAAAATCACAGTCGTGTTTAATAAAAATATTTCCTTCAAATTTTGAAATTAACAGGGCCTTGAAAGCCTTTTGAAGACGTTTGCAATGATTTCACAAATTTTAGGTGATAAAAGGAATATTTTTGAAAGAACATTATTAATTAAAAAGAAATAAAGAATAAGCATACATTTTTGTATGATGTCGTTCCCTGAGTATAAAAGATTAATATTTTACACAAAACATACTTTTATTGATAGATTGTATCTCTTGTGAATTTTGCATTTGTTCATATGTTATAATATGCTTCAATACAATGACATTTGTAGATTCAAGGTCTGGAAGTAAGTCATAGCACGATTTGACGAGTGTAGCTGTAATGATATTTTTATGGAATTCGTCTTTCTTTACTTAATTAAAGGCCTCTAGAATTTTCTTTTGGGTTCAAAACTGTAACATTACGTCATTCTCACTTTTTCCACTTGCCAAACATACACACACACACACATACACACACACCTTTCAATAAAATTGTGTTTTCTTCTATTTTAGCATGACTATCAATTAGATAGTTTTCAATTTTTTTCGACAATTTCCAAACCCTTGGTCAGGGTAATTTTTAATTCTTTCTGTCTTGCATTGCTGAAAACAACAAACTTAATTTTTTGTTGGAAAATGTCTGTGTTAGTAGTGACTTCCAAAGTGTAACTGATAAAAACTGATAAAAACTTTCGTTTTAATATGAGATATTGCGACTGTTCGTGCACCCAGAACTTATTACTCATGCCTTTATGTACACTACACTAAAAGAAAATTGTGATACAGCTCAGTTTGATTTGACTATAATATTAAAGAAACCCCTACATGATTACTTCTAGTATCCTTCTTTGTAACATTAAAAACACTATGCGGGCCATTCTTGAGTAGTGCCCCCCCCCCAAATATGACCTTTATTTCTGTCATCCTGCTCAGTCCAGCCCTCTCCACTATTTTGCCCTCCTCCTCATTTTATTACGCTGTCCACATCAGTCAATAGACTGTGAACAGTAGTGAAAGAGTGGAAAATCAAGAGCTTTGGATGCGAGGGGCTCCTGGTTTGAGCCTCAGCCTTGCCCCTAGACGTACTGCCCCTAATACATTTCTACGCTATAAGTGTCATACTACTATTTTTTGTATTTTAGGAGAAATAATTGGGAAGAGAAAGAAAGAAACAAATAAAAAGATAAAAAAGTACAAAGTAAAAAACCAAACAAGAATGCACTGACCTGGCTTTCAGCCTCAGTTAGGGCGAAAATAAAAGGAAGAAAGAATACATAGGAGGTGAGACCATGTGATGCTAATAGTTTACATCTTATGTTTAGTTCAGTCAAGCTAATTAAATGTTTGACTTCAATAGAATGAGATCAACTCCAAGCTATGATTTGGACTCAATAGATTATTAACAAGGAGGTAATGAAAGAAAATACTCAGGCTTACCTTATTACATTAATTTTTTGGTAGCAAAGCCATGTGGATAGATGCCAAAAAGGCTAGATACTAAAATGAATTTATGACGGAAGCATAATATAAAACTGGACCCGTAGTCTTTTTAAATAGGTAGTAATAGGATATACTTATTATCATAATCCTAAATACATGTTAAAATTCACAGGAGTGGTCGTGGGCTTTCATTGATGATAACACTGTAACTTCGGACCTTATAAAATAAAACTCAGAAATGTTAGAGATTTAATTAACTACCTGACTCTGCAACAAAAGATAGAAGTGCTACTAATGTAATCCTAAAAGCTGTCATTTTTGTATCACTTCGAAATATCACTTTTTGTCCAGCAGTGTGTCTTTGACTTCTGGTCTATAACAGAATAGAATAATCAGAAATAACATTAGCTCTCCTGTTAGAAGCTGACATTTTTAAACAACATTACATTGTCTTCAGGTTAGCTGTTAAATTGTCATTTCACAAGAAATTTTGTTTGAAGAAATACCATCTTGAGGTATCACCAAAAGGAAAAGGGCGTGTTTTTTCAAACTCTGTAAAAACGAGTGGAATGGGAACCAGAATAAATACGCTATTAATTTCTAAACTAAAAAAAAATTAGACTGTAGACCTGATGATAAAATTATTTAATTAATTCTAACTTAAACTACTTTGATACCTAAATTAATTGAGTGAAACACGTATGAGCTGTTTTCATCGAGTGATCAATTATTAAAATTAATTTACTTTCTAAAATAGTTAGTGTGTCGATAAAATGAAGATTTATGAAAAATTACCAAGTTTAGATATTAATTATGTAAGAAGATATCATAAATTATTTCTCACTAATGCCTACTGGTATATATATATATATATATATATATATAGAGAGAGAGAGATAGATAGATAGATGGATAGATAGATATCTTAGAAAAATAAATAGCTAACGTAATATCATAATATGTACTGAACAGCTTACTGAGATGGGCTTGTGGGCTTGCTTAAAAAAACAAACCTGAAGTCACAAGAAAGTGTCTTTGATGGCTTCATTATCTTTGTAATTTTATGGAATTTGATCTCGATATCATATTGACAAACTCTTTAGTAATAACAGTTAACAAAGACTAAATTCTTACAATTGTTTATTTTGAGAATGGAGAATTGCATCTAAAGCTCTTCCTCAACTCCTCAATAAATTGTCACCTTTCTTAACACCTAATTTCACTGAACTGTGTATTTTGATTCGTTTTCGTCCAAACGGAATACAAAGACTTTTCCTTTATGTGAAGCCTGCCAAAAATAAGCTTTTTTTGAAAAGTTGTGAAAATAGTACTTTGATCAAAAGCTAGAACCATAGCAGTTTGTAACAGAACAAATCCTTTAAACTCCAACTATCATATTCCACCCTAAAACTTTGCCCTTCCTTTTTCATCAATCATTAATACAAAGACATTTAGCATTTAAAAGTAGTAATGTTGTCCTGCAAGAGTAATGACAAAGTAATGAGATCGTTTAAAACTCTTTAGCACAACAAATCCATTTAATATTATTAGTATATATATTTATATATATTCAAAATATGATTAAGGCAGAAATCAAACTATATGTAAAGTTAGATTTTCTCATTGTTCTTTCTACGCCATTATTTTGACAGTAGCCAGAGATTCCATATCATACTGTCATTCGTACACAGCGCCAGTAGACTCCCAATGGAAAATGAAAAAGTTCACTTTGATTATATAATAAAGTTGGAAAAAACCATCTTGCTCCTGATAGGAATGTTTTCCTTTTTGAGATATCAACACACACTTCCAACAAAGTAGGCTTCATATATTTATCACATATAAAATAAAGTTTCAGTGTTTAAAATGTTGTTTAAAATTTTGCCTTCTAATACAGATCCGAGCAGTTATGCTTGACAAAAATTTTAAAACACGCTATGAGAACAAACGAAAGTTTTTTAACTCTGAAATGTTTTTAACTGAAAATTAGGCAGTAAAATGAGCACAATACCATAGTCTTTCTTATTCGTACTGCACTGTTACCAGAGCTGAAATACGTCGTGATTGCCTCATTACAATTTCCAGCTTGATTGACTGCAAACCAACATGTAGGCTTCGTCAACTATGTAATGAGAAAACCTGAATTTTATACAAAACTGAAGGTGTTGATGAATTCGTAGTTCCTTTTGTTTGACTTATTTTTTTCTATCATCAAACAGGGGATCTGTTCTAGACATAAAGTTCACTTTTTAAAGTCCCTGTCGTCTTGGGTGCAAAAGATTATATCAATATTAGTTTTTTGCGATTTTGGAAAGTAAGAATTGATTGGATAATTGTGAGACATTTTACTTTCTTTATTGTTTAGCAGTTAGTGTCTTTACTTCAGCACATAATAGCTAAAAGATGGCATTTAATCAAATCAAT
Organism: Morbakka virulenta; assembly: GCA_003991215.1. NCBI lineage: Eukaryota > Metazoa > Cnidaria > Cubozoa > Carybdeida > Carukiidae > Morbakka > Morbakka virulenta. The sequence goes on along the minus strand of RDPX01000002.1, from coordinate 2,148,084 downwards.
GGTCTATAGTATCTTTGTTTACTCATTCTCAGATTCCCAGGGTTTTCATCTTATTTTGCCTCTGGTGTCTCTTAGTCGTAGTGAAGCCCTCCATAGTATACTAATTGTGAATTACGGTTCTAAGATATTCTCACTAAGTTGTCCTATGCAAGTAAATTGATTTCTTTAAGATAAACTTAAACTTACACATCCATATAACGTACATTTCTGTATTTATTTTATAACTATAACCAGCTGTCTATAACCAGCCGATTGATTGCAAGGAGCAATATGTTAGAAACTATAATATGAAAGTAGTTAATCTAGCTGTTTTGCTAACTGTTCTTGGAAAACTTACAATGGTAATTATTTTATCCTTATAATCAAACTCTATCTGTTACTTCATGTCTGTATATTTATGTAAGCCATATGATAAATATATATACCTATATACACTCATCAGATTTACGTATTTCAACGTCATATGTATAATATTTAGATCATAGCTTTGTATGAAGTGAGAGGTTTCTATACTTTAAACTTCTGAACTAAAAGCAAAGAAATAAAGCATTTTGGCTTGTAAAACTCTACTACTTCAAAACTCCTAGCATTTGAAATTTGAATTTTTCTTTATGATTCAAAAGTATTTTGTAAAAAAAATATTGTAATTGCCCGATGTGTTGTATCATAGTATATATCTCTCTTCCTCTGTATGTCTGTGTCTCTCTCCTATATATATATATATATATATATATATATATAGAGAGAGAGAGAGAGAGAGAGAGAGAGAGAGAGAGGGAGGGAGAATGATATATTTCATCCCTTCCCTTCCCTTACCTAGACGTCATTAGTTTTTTTACATTTTTACAACAAATGGTGTCTTGTCGACTCTTCTATTTTTTGACTAGCGTTCAGTGATTTTTTTCAGTTAATGTTTCTGTTTGTCTGCCCTCATCTTACTATAACTTGATACTACATGACAGTTTTGGATTTTAAGCTATTCCTTTCCTGTTTTGTATCCTGAAAACTTAACTTGTCTTTGAAAACTAAAATTTGTTTTTTTTGTTAAATCCTTTTTTGTATTTTCTTTCGTTAGAACCTACTTATTTTATTACATCTGTTGTCAGATACATTCACATCATATGTTTATAAAGTTACATCGTAAATCTTACTCTGTTCTCCATAAGTCTTGCTTATTTTCAATACCAACTGTCAGGCAAGAGAATTGATTAACCATGGCTATACGTTTTTCCCTCTTTCTATAAATCCATACCAGTCATTTTACCAGTTTTCCAAATGCACCTTTTCCTATGACCATCCTCCTTGTGCTCTCTTTCTTCTTCTTTTAGTCAGATGACCAAGAAATTGGCTGCTGTGTTAACAATTCTACGCCTTTTGTCCCTATCAACAGCAAAATTGCATTTGTTTCAGGAGGAGAATGCAACTCCAAATAAATGCCGGTATTTGGGGATGCATCAATGACATATGTTGCATCAATTCTCGGCCCAAAGAGCTGAAGAAGAGTGACATTCACTGGATGACCCATCAATCGGATAGAAATAATTCTATCGGAGACAGGATTATAACCAATTACTCTTTTCCTGATATTGTCATGCTTAATGGAAAGATTGAGCGAACTAAGGAAATAGATATTTCTCTTCCAAGGCACTCATTCTCCCTAAGCCGTTGGCATCTGAGGTCGTTTTACATCCGCCGTCACTACCGAGAAACTTTTGAGACAATGCCCAATAGTTCATGCCAAAGAAAGCACCTCAACACTACGGATGGGTGGACCGTGCTACACTTTCTCTGCAGGCTACCATTCTGGAGTGGGTCACGTACCATATCAGTGTGATTTCAGTATAACATTTTTATTGACTGTGTAACACTTTCAAAGTAGGTAAAATTATTAACTTGTTTTGCCTTTCTCTCATACTGTACCGTACTGATGGTATTCCCCTCCGCAGTGCATCTTTTCGAATAAATGTTTTGCTACTTACATATTCCATTCGAATGTTATTCTTCTAGAAAATACAGTACTAATCGATTTACAGTTTTTGTAACAGCAAAGAATTTGACGTATTGGTTTTGTTTCTTTTTTCAAAATTCGTTTAAGATTGGGTAAATGTGATTAATATGTTTACCAAAAAGCTAGATAGAATGACGAAAGCAGTACTGTTAAATTGCTTTCCCAAAACTGAAGTTTCTACAACAGGTAAATTCTTTTAGAAATGTGATGGCAATTTCCCTAATTAGAACATTAAATTCAGATGTAGATTACTTGTAAGAAAATAATCCATACGTGACTCTATATGGATGCAATAACAAAAAGCTTCCTCAATATAAGTTCAATATTTATACCGGAAAATTAGTTAGTATAGAAAATAGTATTTAGCTTATGCAATTTACAGGTGTTGGAGTTTCTGCTATTCCAATATTTTTGTGTTCTGGAAAAGGCGTGTCAAAATCGAAATTAAACTTAGCACAAAAAACAAATATAAATCTTTCATAAACTGGTATAAAAGATAAAAATATATACGTATATATCAAACATACAGACACGATGATTACCTCAGCTTCTCTTCACAATTACCATCTCATTGTATCTTACCACTGTAATTAACGTCATTGTTTTTAAACTCATTAGCACTCAGATGACTTATCAGTCCTATTGCAGACCTGTACAGTTTAAAGCACAGATAAAAAACGAATTATGTTTCGTCCTTTTTTCATTGTTAAGCATGTGATCTTCGCGTACAGTTGTATGCCATTCAGACCAAATGCCCCTTTGTAGGCTATTCTACATATCACACACCTTTTCTGATGTGCACTGGTAGGGGTAGTTTAACATCCAATTTTAATCCATTTAGTAAATTGGTATACCTAACACTAGAAAGTATTCTATGTCGCCAGGTTTCACAACTTCAGCTCTTGATGTTTCAACTCAGATTATAAGAATAGGCAGCCCCAAGATTATGCTAAATACGACTTTCTTCAAAGATGTTGGAGCTTTCTACAGACTTTTTCTATTCCTCTCTAGGTGAAGCTAGTGTAACTCTTCAAATGGATGTATATGTATATTATATATAGAGAGAGGCACACATACGCACACAGAGAGACAAATAATAAATACGCAGCGACATAGAAAACACATATAAATAACACAAGATCAGTGATAATGTGTGTTGGAGATAAGTTTTTGTTCCCTACTTTTGATCACTTTATCCTAACACAGTGTCTTGCTTTCTAGATTTGTTTCTGCCTAGTTTAGTCAAAGTTATTGTGTTAATCACAATTGACCAGGACTATTTGTGAGAACATACACAATGTTTCAGGCTGTTGAATGCAAAACTTGTGTCTGTATTTCAAAGAAAGAAATATAATAAAAGAAATACACATATATACACAGATTTATTTTTTTTGTTTTATTACGTATATTTGTATGTCTCCTTATATATTGTAAAACCAAAGAAGGATTCACTTAATTAAATTAATTGAGCCAACTTCAACTAGACTTTATTGCCAACTTTCCTGTCACTTCAACTGTTGAAATTTTGTGTAAGGTAGTAGGTGATGCTTTATGTATGAACTAATACACACACTCACAAAGATAATTGAAAAATCCATGTAGATTATATTTTATATAAATATGTATGTGTTTAATAATTTCACTAAATAATTTGCCATAGAAATAGCTATAAAACGACAATTAAGGTATAAAATTTTGCTTACAGTTTAGATGGCATCAACGATACCGCGGTCTAGATATTTTAATGCTACATGAGGTAGCTCATATCTTGGCAAACAGATTAATACTACACTGTCTGATACATCAAATATAATTTATGTAAATTAGAACAACTAAAGTGGAAAATTATAATTGGTGCTCGTTGTTTTTGTGTCAATTAAAAAATTCGTCAAAGCTTTTCAGTTTGAATTCAAATCCTTAACTGGGCTAAATCCTTGATTCTTTTATTAATTTGAAAAATGAAAGAAACATTTCTTTCTCTCATTCTTTCTTTCCAAATTCTAAAAACCCTTTTTACTATTTATTGTTCAATATCGAACTACTATTTACTGAAATCAACTTTGCTTTGCTCTACCTTCCATAACTAAGCCAGCAAATACTTTTCCTTCTGATAATATCATTTTCACTTTAGCTCATTTCAATTCTGAAAATAACAAAAAATTATAAGATTTTTAAAGTGAAATGTTCCCACCCTAGTAGTTACACTGTTTCAATAAACTACATAGTTGTTTAAAATTCAATTTTACTTGAATTAATTAAAATAAATTTAATTTGGTGGTTATCGACCCAATACAAGGCCAAAAAACAGTACATATAACGTAAACTCTCTTCATGACAACAGCCTGACTGGTCTCCATTATTTAATATGGACAGAAACACTCAAGTCATTAAATTCTAATTCAAAACTTATCAAGACAAGCAATTTCATTTTAATGCAAACAGTAGATATTAAAAGAGAACAACATAATTTGTCTACGCCTAATATTAATAATTCGGCAAATCGAAAAACATAAAATTCTGCTAGTCACAAAAGAAACTAATTGCTTAATGATAAGCCGATTTGCACAATTTTGCTGCTAAATATCAGCAAATAAAACAAAAAAGGCCTGCATGGAGTTTTGACTTTGACCTACAAGACCGTTATGGAAAGAGAACGGTATGGGCTCTTTCCATAATAATTAACACCAAAGAAAGTCAAATTTTCTATATTATTAATATCCGGACCCTTTTAAGTACCTCCTAATAAAGCCCTGCCATCTGCTAAATATGGTAATTTTCAAAACTAACTATTCCTTGTTATAAAGGACTATATTTCAGAAAGTTAAGTTTAGAACACACCAAAGTTTACCACTAGTCTTTGCAACTGCTCTATGCCACCTTTCTCATATATAAACCCCAAGCCAATATATTTTTTAGAAAAAGGTAAGAAAGACCATGTTTTTGATAAGAGAGCACTCTTGGTTAATGCATTATGGCAAGGTGTAAGCTAAAATACCAGAAACAATTAAAAGTAGTCTATCACTAAAGCTAGAACCCACCAAAGCCTTATATCATACAAAATATGGTTTGCATTATAGGTAGGTTCGTTTAGTGCAACAGCAAAATACTACCTTAAATTTTCGGGTTTAAGTGTCCGACTTTTTTTAAAGCCGCAGAGATAATTTTATCAGATCAAAAAAATAAGTCTTTCCCAGAGTCAAAAGACTTTTAAAAAATTGAACTAAAATTCTTCTTAAAAGAGAAAAGATTATATTATGTATTCGTATAAATGAGTAAATAGTATTTCAAATGAAACTTTGAAAAATACTTTATTTATTGTTAAATGCCAGCAATCTTTTAAGTGATTTATAATAGTATGTAAGGTACATGTTATTTTTAACTCAACCACAGATATGCCCCCTACCCCACTTCAGGGTCTAATAATTTTAGTGACTCCAAGGGCCTCGAGAATTAGTAAAAAAGATAGAAGTCCAACAGTCTAATACCTAGTAGCGTAACACTTCTTTTTACTTCAGATATGACTACTTTTTAAATTTTAAATAGGTATATTGTTATCCAAAAAGTCAACTTTGCAGAAAAAACAATCATTTAGGTAAGACCAGAATTTTTCTTAAACTGAACCTTTACATACACACACATACACACACTAGTTAGTATATTCCTACCCTTTGCTGTAAAAAGCAGAGTACCATTGTGAAGATTTCAAAACTAATATGGCCTGATTCTCAGCCATCTGTTCTTTAACTAGCTGTTTATTAGGAAACAGTATTGTGCTATTTACCTTTGGTGAATTATCTGGTTTTACTCTTTCATTTATGAAATATACGTCTGGACAAAATGTCGCCAGGCTATGGCTGCATTCAAACAATAGCAAAGTCATCAATTAAATGTCGTTAAGAAAGAATGAGGATATAAACGAGAAATAATAGCTACAAAGACAAGCTGCAGAGATGATATTGTGTCAAAAAAATTTTCACTTTTAAAAACCAAGATTACATCATCAAAAAGAAATGTCTTTTTATCTTGTTAGCAAATGCTGGACCTTAAGTAATGAGTTCGCATGTGGTACTGATATTTTTAAACGTTAAATATCAGTCTTTGCTGTAGAGGTAGGTTGACTTTGTATTAGAGGTCCTCTTTCATGAACTTGTAAAATGGAATTCTTCTCTTGCAGGATTTTATATAAAATTTCAGTAGCAATCATGATGCAAAAACATAAATTTTCTATTTTCAACATGTTAAAAACCTGAGAGCTAAATAATGTAGTGATGCAACTGACGTTCCAACTTTTCAATGCTTTCAGCTAACAGTATTCTCTCTACAGTGCAAAACCCGTGTCTTTCTCTCTCTCTTTCTCTCTCTGTCTTTCCCTAGCATTGCAAGCAAATTGTGTTTAAATGGAAAATATATAATTATATATATATATAATTATATATATATATATATATTGTTAGTGTAAATACATTGCTTTCACTCTGACTGAAGACCGTGCACATCGTCTTTACTTCCCTGGAACATCGTATGGAATGTATCTCTGTAATTCTGAAATTATCCATGGCATGGAATCGGGAACACAGCGAATACTACCGTGCCTACTTAAACCCTTCAGTCAATAGAAGCACTACGTTTTGTTACTTTTCCAAGTGACAATGTCTTACAACCTTGCTCTTTTCATCCCTTCTGACTAAGAATGAAACTTTATCTCTCTGTTTGGAGTTTTTGCATTTCTTTATTCCTAAAAACCTCTCCTGCATTTGTTAGAGTTGTCGAAGGGTACCCTGTCTCATATGTGCCCCAAATATATTGTAGAGACCTTACGTTATTTCTTGCACTCTGCATTTTTATGTATTAACAGTCAAAATAGGGAAGTGGCAAGGTCTTTTGTCAATTCGTTTCTGCTTGGCTTGATATCATGAATTCCATTTGTAAATGAACTCTGCTTTCGGAAATTTTATTTTTTCTTTAATTTCTTTCTAATAACTTAAGTTCACCAATAAAACTTGCCATAATATGCAAAGAATATTTTTAAAGTATACAAAGATAGAAAGAATCAGAGTAGATGTTTTATTCTTCAAAAATTGGCCCAGTATTTAAGGACCGTTTAAGAAGAGAACAACTTGACAGACCTGTGTCCATTCTAAATCTGTCATTGCGTCTGTAAAAGGTCAGTGATTATGTCCTTCATTTTGACAAAAGGAAGGAAAAACTGAATTTTTTGTTCTGTTATTCATTACTTTCATCTACGACGTGATCATTTTAAAAAATCTAATTTGAATTACCCTTTCCTCTTTAGGTACCATGATATAGCATGCAGCAGACGAATCATGGTTAAGTGTTCCCCCTCCATCTTCTTGTGTTTCTTTCAATGTCACCAAGCAGTTTTTTCGCTCTAACACCCAGTTCCTTCATGACCCAATCTATAATCTTCAATCTTTGCCTTCCATCTCAGCATCAGTGATATTCCTCTCTATTCCTCCTTCTTCTCTCACCTCATACCCAATAAAACTCTATTGACTTCTTCTGGTAGCACACAACAGCTGTTTTATTTCATTTTTTTCTCTCATTAAAAACTTCTTTATTTGTTGTCTTTTTTATCCATGATATTCTCATCTGTCATTTCTAACTGTACCACCCTTGACTCCAATTTTTCAAATACTATAGGTGGATGAAACGTTCTTTGACAATCCAGAACATTATCTATGACGTCCAGCTATTTATAATTTCAAAATAAGAATAGGAGCTTTGATGTAGATGTGAAAAAAATTCTTCAGGTACTTTCTTACAACTAATTGGGAGTTATATTGATTGAGTTTTTTTGCTTTATACTGGATATCTTCTGCACTATTGCGTGTATTGTATTGAATGCATTGCATTGCGCGCTATTCCATTCCATTATATCATGCGGTATTATATTATTTTGAATAGGCTTACGAAACCTTAATCTCTACCACCTGGTAAATGTTATCCAAACAATGTGAAGATAATATGGTATTCTTGCTATTGTTTGGTATTAGTCAAACCGTTCAACCTTCACAAGTACGAATTTTAATCCCTGGGGAAAATGTTACTTCCCATGGAATGCTGTGTTGTAACTCAATACCAAAGTCTGATACTTAAGTAAGAGTCTTTTCTAATACCAAGAAGACAAAATCTTCTGTTTCTAAATAAATATTTTAACACCAACCTGAATCCAAAACTTGAGATCATTGATATGGATATTTGAGGAGGAATTAAAACCATGTTTGTTTGATTTTTCTGCTCTTGTTTTCATTTGTTGCTTACCTTTCTTTTCTTTTTTTGCTATTTTTTTTAGTTTTATCTTTAGAAACCATCTAACTGCTGAGAATTAGTTGTCATCTGACATTTTTTCCTCATATTTTTAATAGTTTTATTAATCCCTCTTAGAAAACACTCTTCGGAAATATTATACAGTCTTTCATTTATAACGAAGAAAAAAATTCTGTATAGTACTTCAAGGTACTTGGCTTAGGCACAAACATGAAACTTCTAACCTGGGTTATTTTATGACCAGTCACTCCTACCACTATTGTCTTATAAAGTATAATTTTAAATAAGAAAATTTAGCTTCAGAAACAAATATCCAAAAGGAGACACTCACAGGATTATTTAATGTAAATAAAGCACTGCTTAAATTAATGTTGAACCCTCATAAAAAACAATGCCAACAACCTAGAATAAAAAAGGCTAGAATATTGTCTGAATCACGTTAAAGGAATAAAATATGCAATTTTTTTTTAAATAAACCTTTGGCACTGTCTCCTTTCCCACCTGGCTTCCTGCATGTAAAACTGAGACAAATGGCTAGAAAATATATTATTTGCTTTTATGTCTGTTAAAGTGATTTAGAAACAGAAGCTGGTAACACTGAGGACGTTTTGGCATGGTCGTCAAGAGATGATGTCGTTTTTCCCCAAAGACTGATTCTTTATTACGTTGAGAAGAAAGAACAAGCAGATGTGGGGTTTTAAAGGGATAATCTTTGTCGCCGTGTTCTCTGTACAATAAGCTGTAGCCAATAATCACCAAATATCACTTCAGTTCTAGACAGAAGAAATTTATGTCTGTTCATTCAGCAAAATAGATATATATCTTACATTAAATAGCAACATTTACGTAAAATGGCATTAAAGTTCTGTTTTCTGCAAACTATCTGAAACTTAAATAGTTTTATATTTAGATAGCAAATATCCATCTTCAACGAAATCGCTACTGATGTAATTATAATCTCAACAGGACAGCAACATAACAAGCATATCATTTTAACTCCCCAGTTAACCAAATATAAAGAGGCAGCAGATGTGACATGAACATGAAAAGAAGAGTAAATGTAGTATGGAAGCAAATAAGTTTTTCTTTTGTTTGACACAACATTTAGAACTCCTGCTTTTTTTAATCTGATGGAGCAAATCAACATTTTAAGACTGAAGTGCCGATACAAAATATTGAATCATAGCTGGTCTGACAGCATTGGAAAGAATTTGAAACAATTTTTAAGAAAGTAGCCAAGTAAATAGCAGAGTCAGTATTAATTTTTATGCGTGGAACGAAACAATTATGTATTAAGTAAGAAATTGACTCTTACTTTCTCCCTTAAAGAAAACAAATTTGTCTGCTATTTTGAAAAATGAATTTCCTTATAGAAAGAATGCTAAAACGATTCTTACTTCAGAACAATCTCACTACTAGTGTTTCCTATTAATCAATAGGCAATTGTGTTGTGAATGAATTTTTTCAATTCTGCATGTATTTTCAGCTGAAAAATCTGTTTCTTCAATCCTGCCGTGATAAAAAGTTTAAATAGCGGGGAGAGAGCATAGCTGCACCATATTGACTGTTAATTGCCCTAGGTTTCAGGTCTTTTCACCAAGAAAAAATGTTGCTAAATACCCCCAGTCAACGTACAGATCCACTTGTCACTAAATGTAAGACTTTTAAGTAATATGAAGATCCACATATAAAATCCATATTTCTCAGCAAAACTCCTGATATCACTGCAAAAAACAACATATTAATAGAGGTGCATAAATGTAACATTTCTCTTAAATAGAGAAATTTGTTGTCATCTAATAAATAACCGAAATTGCATTTTGTTTTCCTACTACATAGTTTTGTTTACTATAGATGGTATCATATCTTTGTCGTCGAATAGCATTATTTCAAACAACGAATAATTTCCTATTATTACTTCCTTATATCTTCATAATACCTCGACAATTTCTAGTCGCTCAGACAAACAGCGAGGTCTGCCGCTACCTGAATCTCAAAAAAGAAACAAATTCTTTTCCAATTGATTGCTACCTTGAGTTGCAACCTTCCGTCAATGGCGTATTATCTGAAACTGATTGTGGGAATCGTTATCAATTACATCTCTCAGTAATGATGGGATATATAATTGCATGATTAGTGTTGTTTGCTTAAAAAACAATGATGATCAAATTACTTCCTTTGCCTTTTTGACAAAAATCAACAACCTATCAAATGTTATCTAATATGTGCCCAATATGGCCTCAGTTAAATAACAAAGGAAGACCAAAAAGGCTAATGGAATCGTCCTCTGCATTATTGTCATGATCAAGGAAAATGTTTAACAAATAAACTCTTTTTCAAAGTGAGGCAAAATATTTGACAAGCATTGTTGCTCGAATATCATATATATATATATATATATATATATATGAAAATATAAACATGTTCTTTTTCTGCTATGCTTTTTTAACTCCACAACAAAATTCAAAATTCCTCTGTTAGAAAGGATCAACAGGTTACCAAAGACCTCATTCCAAAGTTAACAAAAGTCAAGCTAGTATTGATCCAGCAGTCGACAACTACACGATAGATTAATAATATTTATATATATATATATATATATAGATATATATTATGTATATAAATTTTATCAGAGTAATACTAACTAACAATCNTATATATATATATATATATATGAAAATATAAACATGTTCTTTTTCTGCTATGCTTTTTTAACTCCACAACAAAATTCAAAATTCCTCTGTTAGAAAGGATCAACAGGTTACCAAAGACCTCATTCCAAAGTTAACAAAAGTCAAGCTAGTATTGATCCAGCAGTCGACAACTACACGATAGATTAATAATATTTATATATATATATATATATATAGATATATATTATGTATATAAATTTTATCAGAGTAATACTAACTAACAATCAGAGCTAATGATCCGATGTGTATTACGAAAGAGAGAAAAGAAACGACTGCTTGGGAAGCAAAATTACACCAGTCGCAACCTAAATGTTTCTTGCTGAAGCAATCATAAGTCAAAATATATAGCAAAAATATTCTCTCTTATTATAGTTTTGAGGGGTTGGTAAGTGGATTGAAAATACATTTATTCGACTCCAGGCAAAACTATTGCGGTAATGCTCTACTTTCTCAATACAGTAATAAGTTGTATGTTTACTGAAATAATATATGTATAGGCACAAACATATATTTTTATTTTGAAAATAAAAGCCTTATCCTACGTCCCTTATTTCCAAAGTATACAACCTAAAATTTAAAAAGACTATATATATATATATGTATACCCCTATTTAACGGTTAGCTAGGAAGCTAGGAAATTAAATCTGTATCAAAAATTTCCTAGGTTCAACTTTGTTATAACATAATAGTTATTTATATTTATGTAAATTATTTATAAATTGATGTTTATATATTAGCATTGTGTTTATTCAGTAAGTTATATCATCATCGTCGTCGTCGTCGTCATCATCATCAGTCGGGTGGGTCCTGGTTCTTCACTAATCTCTTCCACTCTTCTCTTTTCAGCATGGCACTTTAGGCTCTTCTAGCGTTTCAATGTAAGCGTCTGCGAGCAGGATAGTGCGGAAGTGATATATATATATATATATATATATGTGTGTGTGTGTGTGTGTGTGTTTACATATATACATGTATCTATTTTATAGCTATGTGCTTACAAGTGCGTGTATTTTGTTCTGATTGGGTTGTATTTATTGGTGACAAATATTCCATTAATAAGGTAATATCTTTTGTTTAGATTTACCAGCAGCAATATGATTTTTGACTTTGAAAGTCCATTTTAAAGGGGTCCATTGCTTTTAATCAAACAATGAGGTTCATGTGGATGTAAAACTATTTTGTGAAAATAAGCTGCATACTCTATTTTAGAAATTTTTATTGAAGTAGCAATGAAAACAGAGTTTTGAAGACACAAGCATAAGATCAGGTTCAAGAACCTGGAAAGAAAATTGATGAAAGGAACAAAAATATAAAAATCATGAAAAAGAAATTCTCAGCAGCTCTTTACCCTTTTCACAGCCAATTTCTTATCATCCAAAACCGTACAGATAGTCAGTTTCTATATTTACGTGAGTTTATTATCTAGATACACATTAGCTCTTGCAAGTCTTTTCAAAAGATGGCCTTGAGCAATCAGAGCCTTGACATGAAATATCAAATCTAAGTATAAACCTGAGAACTTATAACATAAAAAATTAAGGTATGAAAATTCAGAAAATCTCCCATAGTCGAATTGTACTTTTACTTTGGCTGCAAATTTTAAAAAGAAATCAGTTAAAATATCCTATTACGCTAAGAAATGAAAATTTAACAGCTGATTTCATAACTTCCTTTAACGTGCCAACAACGAACTAACAACATTAAGACATTGCCATGCTTTTGAAACTCAGTATATGAACCCCTCCCTCTGTTGATAACATTGTATCAATACAAAAGAATCCTTCATCACTAATTATTTGTAGCCTTTGTAGGAAATGATTATGTTCAACATGTATAGCAAACCCAAAGGCTGTAAGGCTTACTATTGTTTGCAAGCTGAGAATACAGTGTGTAATACACGGAGAACAGTAAATTGTTCATAGATATTTTTTTTTTATTAAAAGGAAGTGAACTATACGTAGCACACATTGCTCCACCTGCTATTGTAACTCATGATAATTCATGACGGGAAAGTTCAGAGCCTATAGAAAGGTATTCAAAAAAACAAATTACATGTTTTTATCCCTATCCATTTAATACTAATTTTAAACAAACTTCAATATTTTAGCCCTACCCGCAAAATGTAATGTAGAAATTTTATAAATAATGATTTAAAACTCTCTTAAACTGGATTAAATTAATTGAAATACTTACCAATCAAACGCTTAAAGAGAGATGCCTTCTTGAAGAGTTGTTAAAATAATGTAAAGTGCAAAATGGCATCAAAACTGTGTTTTCTACAATTAATCGCTCAATTATCCTATTTCTCCAACGTTTAATACACAAACAGCATGGCAGTTTGTTTAAGTAAACTACATAGTACAACCCTAACAATACAAAACATTTGCAAATTTCAACTGCCGACAATTGAGAAAGAGGGAACCTTTGAAGTGATAGGCACTTGGAATACAGGTGGCTTTGTGAGAAGCTAGTACGGACTCAGCTTTTAGGGAACATTCTCAGCCGCGGGATGTGTAGAGTTTTGTCTGGTAGTTGTTGCCGTACAATGGCTTTTTGTGCCTGCTAATTGTTATCTCAAGTGCAATCACCATTCAATAGGAAAATATTGATTTGGTGGACAGTTTTGTGATCATCTGTCCTTTTCGTAATTCTAATTTAAATGTCAATTTAGGCTCAATGTTTTGAATTTTTTCGGAAAAAATGTTAATATTTCAAGACAATGCAAATCTGTTATGCAAGGCAATGCAATACGTTGTAATATACAGATAAAGTCAAGTATCTAAGCTAATCCTGAAATATTGATCGAGTATATTAATGTAAAAAAATAGGTTTATGTTTGATTCTAAAATTCTTGAAACAGTAAACCTAAAGAGCTTATATCCTAGGGCAGTAAAAATGTGTCTTTGTTTGTGTGATCACAAAAAAAACTTGCTTCGTGAAAAAATGTGCTAGCAGCAAAAATGCAATGTACATACCCTCTTATTTCTTTTCTTTATCACAGCATGAAAATATCTTCAATTTCCTTATCTTGATCCGGTGCTCTTCTTTAACATATGTTTTGAAGACAGTCGATATGATATTACAATCCCCTTGTTCGATCGCTGTATTCCAGCACTGCGGCGGTCTCATTAGTGACTAGACATCCGAAAACTATTAAAGATAATGTTCGCGTATAAATGAAACTTGCAGTTAGATTTACCACATTCCCACATTTATATCGGACCGCTTTTACAACTCTGTACTATTTACTTGCGTAAATGAGAAAATATAGTAATTCTAATTTGACAATGAATGGAAAACGACTTATCTGGCCATTCGACCATAAAAAAACCCATGATATTAAAGCGAATAATAGATTTGGTTGAAATAGCCGATGCGAATTCTTTGGAAATTCTTCGAGCTTCTATAACAGCCAGATGGTGACTGATGGTAGATTTGCCACAATAAAATTAGTACAATATGCTAGGGGGGAAATCGAGAGAGTGGTAAGAAAAATTAATTGCAAAAATCTTAGCTGTGTACTAGAGTTTGTAATATCATAATTCTTAGTTCGTTAGGTTGTTTCTTGATTTCACGTTCAATTTCAAATGCATGATGCTTGCAAGACTATGGATGCTGAGCTTCTTAATTACCCCTCTGAAGTCTAATTTTGTGTAGATTATTTCAAGTCAATATGAGACACGTGTCCAAACTATAAAACAGAACGAGGCGATCCTTGGCTTTTGTTTTTGAAGTACAAAAGGCACTTCTTACTATTGATAGGTCGGAGTAACTAGGAGTAATAAGCATAGAATGATTGTTGTACCATTTGTGATCTCCTGTGATGATCATAGAATTCAAGAGAGATTGTTTTCCGTCACAGTTGCAAACAAAGTTAATGTTTCATTCCAGACGTATGTAATATAACGTGGTAATAATGGAAAGAATAGGTGTAACAAAGAAATGGCTTTAAAATGACTGTAAAAATAAAAGTAGTGTTATAAGAGATTTAGTTGCTTTGAACAGTACTCGCATAGACTTCCTTTTCAATTTGGATAATATAAAATAATCGACTAACTCTAATAGACATATTAGATTAGTTGATTTTTTGTCAAAAAATCCAACCACTTTGGTACATCTTAACTAATGAGAATATGTTTATTTCTAAGTATGAATATGATATTTTTATCATTAAAAGGTTTCCGCAACCTCGATCTTGTACACTACAACAGAAAAAGAAGGAAGACATCTGCTTTGGTGTGAAGAAGAAAAATGTAAATAGTCACGCTTCTTTTAATTTGCTTAATTAAAGAGAAATAAAAATAACTAACATGAAATATAAATAGCAAAATTTGCATTTTTATCGATTACAGTAGTAGTATTCTACTGCATAATATATACCTAGATAAATACAGAGAATATTTGCTATTCTTTAAGAAACTGTAGCGTACATTTGTAGATATTTTGAAGTTGTTCTGTTGTTCTCTTATCACATTTGGCATCAAAAATAAGTCATAAAAATATAATTATTCCATTTCTTTCGTTGATAAGACAAAACAAAATTAAAAATATCAAATAAAGTTACAGTATGGCGTAAATAAGTCAAAAAATTGAATACACATGAGTCCCAAAGAGCTTATTTTTTATAATCTGTCAACATCTATCCAACTAAACCTAAAGAATGTATACCACAAGTAGGAACATTAATGTGTTATATATTTAAAAATAAAATCAACGCTACTATATACGGCTGATAATTCTGCATTGTTTAGATTAGTGTCATATAAAATCAATATAATTTTTATTTTATTGTTATCATTATCACATTATCATCATTATTATTATTATTATTATTACTATTATACATCTCAACGTTGCTCTAATTTTCTGTCTGTATGTACTTTATAACGGTGAAGGTCAGAATTTGTTAGATTTTATGCAGGTCATTATGTGTATATCTAATAAGTGATGAAACCAATCATGTTAATGATAATTTACGTAGATACCTTACTGGTCTTTATTTTATACTTTGGTGCAGAAAAGTCTGATGACAACTACAAACACCTACCAGCACAGGACGTAGCTGGTGAAAGTTAAAGCTGAAAAATATTGAATAGCTTTTAGGTCACAAATTGTTTATTTTACTAATAGGTTGGTCCTAAAAACATCATTACAACTGAATATTTCAAAACATTACATTGAATCTAGGCTTATATTTCCATTTCTTTTTCCAAATTTGATGTACCGTAGAAGTACAAGAAAATTAAGACGAATGAGATATTTGTAAGTGTCTTAGCTACTAGCGTTTACCAGTGAAAGTAAAAAAATGGTCTTAACTCTCAAAATATGCATTAATATTGCATTAAGGTATAACATCCATCATCCATTTGTATAAAGTCTTCAGTATATAAAAATAGATGGACGTAATGACTAAATATTATTTTACTGCATATTTCATAAGGTAACAATAGTTATATGTACATACATATCTTTGCTAGCTTTCTCTACGCCTAATAATTGTATCTGTTACGTACATTTACAAAGCAATTTAACATTCCTTCAAAATTCAGTTTGTTGTTTGGTGACTCTTCCATAAGGCTAGCATTAGAAAAACATTATTGTTCTTTTGATATTGTCATTCTGAACTTCAGAATATAATTTGTTTACATTTGTCCCCTTTTCTTTCCTCTTTACTAAAGAACGGAGGTCATTCTCTGTATTCCATAATCGTTCCTAACCATATGGTTCACATCTGTAGTGATACACCGTGCGTGAAAGAGATTTCAAACACGTCCTTCGTAATTCCCATTCATACCCAGGCATTTGCTTACTTTTCAACAAGGGCTTCTGCATCCAAATTTACTTATTAAAACGTTAGTTAGAATGCGCATAAAACAGCAATTATACCATGGTGGGATCTATCACTGTCTCCACCTCTAATATATGCAAAACACAATTATTCGTAGGTGGTCGTGATCAGCACGGAAAAAGAGATTAAGTAAAGCTGTGTTTCCTTTATAGAATAGGATAATGCACCTTATTCAAGAGAATATATCCAAAGAATTGCATGTTTTCTGGAATATTAATTTCATTTTGTTACTTTTTAATTTTATTTTGTTTTAAAGCAACATTTCTTTTAAATATAGCTTTTAACAAGTTTAATTGCTCTTTGTTACAAAGGCCAACCCATCGTGTCAATTAAGCGACAGCTAGTCTTCTTTGATTAAAGGAATTTGAAACGTTAATATTCATAAATCCATGATAAGGAATTATCGCCTGAATGATATTAAGCCAGGTGTGGTAAAATGTTCAAACTTAAAATAAATCCCCCGAATTCCTTCGTTCTTCTTAACCATGACAGAAAGTTTAAAAATGCTCTCTTGATTATTTACGTATTGAAAATTTTGAAATAAATCTGATTGAATTTTTCTCCAGCACGTCTTTACTACTGGATTCCGGTTGCAAATGTTCAGATCAATGAAAATTTAATTTTTATTTCATGGTATTAATGATCATCCTAGTAGGTTAGTTATGAAAATTCTGATAGATCAAGGTAACTCTTCATTAAAGACTCGTTACTGACTGTAATCCGTTTGACAAGATTTTCATTATTGTAGTCAACATAAGTTGCTTTAACTCTTATACTGGCATGCTACCCTGAAGTTGTGAATATTTATATTTATATTTATATTTATATTTATATTTATATTTATATTTATATTTATATTTATATTTATATTTATATTTATATTTATATTTATATTTATATTTATATTTATATTTATATTTATATTTATATTTATATTTATATTTATATTTATATTTATATTTATATTTATATTTATATTTATATTTATATTTATATTTATATTTATATTTATCTTTATATTTATATTTATATTTATATTTATATTTATATTTATATTTTTATTTATATTTTTATNTTGTGATCACCTGACCATCCACATTCAGCATCGGTTTCCAGGCAGCATCATTTGTCCAGAGATAGTACTCGCTTTTAGTAGGATTTAGGTGCATCTTCCACTCTTTGCTCCACGCTACCACAATGCTGATTGACTTTTGCACTTTTGTTTCTGCACGTATCTTGTCTGTAGATGACCCAAGGATCGAAACGTCGTCTGAAAACATCGCGTTGACTGTATCTTCAGAGTGGCGGATGGTTAGGTTGCTGATGTAGAAGATGAACAGGAGGGGTGCTAGAACCGATCCTTGCGACTTTGTTGTAGTCGGACTGAATTACTATTGACTCTGTGAAGACGAACCTGGGGTCGACAATCTTGAAGGAAGGCTCATAGCCATCGGACATAATGTGGAGGAACTCCTGATTACAGAAGATTGAGGAGAAGCTTTTGCTTCCATACAGTATCATAGACTTTGCTATAGTCCAACAAGGCTAATACTGACGCAGTGGCTTGGACTGGAAACCTTCATCAATGCTCTTAACAATGCGCAAGATCTGATCTTCACAGTTGCGGCCTTTACGAAAACCCGCTTGAATCGAACTAAACCACCCATTCGTTTCAGCCAAGAAGTACAGTCTGTCTGCGATGAAACGTTCTAGAAGTTTAACCACACATGATGTAAGGCTCACTGGTTTATATTTATATTTATATTTATATTTATATTTATATTTATATTTATATTTATATTTATATTTATATTTATATTTATATTTATATTTATATTTATATTTATATTTATATTTATATTTATATTTATATTTATATTTATATTTATATTTATATTTATATTTATATTTATATTTGTATTTATATTTATATTTATATTTATATTTATATTTATATTTATATTTAAGGATGGTTAAAATGAAAGATACAATATATGTAGTGAAATATAGTGAAATGGATCCTTTTCATTCAGTTGACAAAGGAGGATATTGTCACTTTCAGTAAAACTAACTGTTGAAAATTTAACTTTTCAAACGGCATCCACTGACGAAGAATATATATTAGATGACTTTATTTCACAATGGGAAGGGAGGCAAATATATGGGTGACAAAGATCAATGCAGGCAACTCTAAGAGTATATCACTATAACTACAACCAAATGATAAAAGAAGCTGACTTATTATATACCAGTTGTCAAACTTACAGTGTTTTGTTGCTTTCGTATCATATTTGAATACCTTTGATAATAGTTTAATACATGAAACTCTTACTTGTTTCACTATTTTTACCTGTCTTCTTTTGAATAGAACATTAAAATATGTGAGAGCAAACCAAAATTTTTTAAACTCTATTTTACTAAATTTGTTCCGACGGAAGCAAAGGAAATTTCTTAATAGTTTTTTTGTCGAAATTTCTTCCGTCAACATACGTGTTTCGATAGTTCTACATCGCTTGTAAATTGAGCGATTGCAGCCGGTGTGACAGGTAACTAAATACATAACCTGTTTGGGGTAAATTAGGTTTCAATAAAAACGCTTGCACGATGTTTGCCTAATTAGGTGAAATTTAAAACGAAAATTAAACAGAGCATGCTATGTTTTGACAAAGGTTTAATTGGTTGAATACACATAGGAAAGTTATTCTTGTGCTATGTGAGTATCAGCTTATAATCTGTACAAAAGCAGTAAGTTAAAAAGTTGGTTGTCCTTAACTGAAGAAAATGAGTTTAAGAGAAATATATATACACGGATGTATTTATTATATATATATATATATATATATATATGTATGGATGTATGGATGCATGTATGTGTGTATGTATAATATGCATGTATATATGTATATATATATTTAACATTTAATAAATTATATTGTTTGAAAAAATTAAAAGTATAAATCAGCTTTAAACCGTTTAAATTTAAGTTAAATTTGTTAGCGAAACACACAATAGATTCATTGCTTTCCTGTAGTATATATTTGCTGCATCGCTTTTAAAACTGCGTATGTAAATGTCCTGACATCGTAGTTACAAGACATGTTTTTGTTTCTGTTTACCTATGTAATCAATATTACCAGAACTAAGAGGACAAAATAACTGACAACTGTGACCACCATAGTAAAAAAACTTCCCTACTCTACCTTTGTGTAAGTAAACCACTCTGTATATTGGCAGGCCAGTTTTCCTTTAACAATTGCTAGAATTAATAAGGCACTACAAAATATTTGTTTTGGCAAGCATACTATTCTGGCAATCAAAGCTACTTGCTCTCTGACATTGGAGCGCAAACTATGTTTAAGAGAGTTTAAAGTTTGCGAATGTCTACGGAAGACGGTCTCTAATGGAGTTAAGCGAAATGTCTCACTATCGAATCTTATGGCTAATTCCACAACTAGAACACGTTTAACTCTGTTAATTTTGTCTTTTTTTGTTGTTTTTCCGTGTTGCTGTGCCCAGTGCTCCCATGAAGTTTTTTCTCCAGTTTTGATTTCTTTGTCCTCTGAGGTTATTGGTTAAAAACACTGGCTAGCAGCTCATTTTTCATTTTCGATAGAATACTAAATCATTTGGATAACCGTTTAAAGTATTAATAACGGAAGGTCCCAAGTATTCACATCCAACTTAGACTTATGGGCAAAATACTCCCAATGCATGTTTTCAAAATGATTTTCTCCGACTGCCTTTTTTCGCCTTTTATTGGCAATGCACTTCCTCCAAGATTTCCAAAAAAACTTTTTTTTTAATTAGGCATCTTTTGTATGTAGCATTGGGCCATCAGCGTGTAGCGATTTAATCCCTAGAATAGCTAATATTGGAATAACGTTTTAAAATGAGCCAAAATAATAGGACAAAAGGAAGATTCTTGCTCAGATAAAAATATCTATTACATTTTAATCCTCACTTTGTGATGATATTCAAAACTCATGAAATGTGATGATCATCAGGATAGATTTTGAATTAACTTTTTAGATTTTCATTCATTTTTGCACATTGATTTTTATCAAGGCAAACAAAATCTTATGGATTTATTAGGAACTTTTATGTTTCGGAGCTCACGATAGCTTAAAAACTGTTAACTTCCTAGTCCCTTCTTAAGTTGCTGGTATAAAAGCCAGTCCAATTTATCAATAAAACTATTAAACTCGGGTTTTCTAATTAAAGACCCGATTTGACCATAACTACTACCTTAGTGTATAAAGAAAAATGTTTAAAATATTTGAGCGCCATTCCTATATCTTGGGATAATATTTATAACAATCTTAAGGACGTACGTAGGTCGTACGTTGTTAATATTAATCGACAGGATAAAACAGCCCTTACCTAGATTTTGAAGAGAAAATCTGGCGTTAATTGAGTTTAGGCATTAAATTCGGCTTTTCTAGTTAATGACGCGATTTAACCACATACTGATACCTTTGAGTATAAAGCAATCCTTGTAAATATTTTTGTGCTAATGCTTCATCTTTGAACAATATTCATAACAACCTTAGGGACGTGCGTAGGTCGTACTTCGTTAAGAGTGATTGACAAAATAGAGCAGCACGTGTCTACCTTTTACAGATCAAATCTGGCGTTAATTGGGTTTCGCCAATAAACTCAGCTTTTCTAATTAAAGACCCGATTTGACCGCATACTACTACCTTTGAATATAAACAAAATCTTGGAAATACTGTTAAGCGTAATACTTATAAATGTCTTAAGGAAGTACTCAGGTCGTACGTCGTTAAAATTGATCCTCCTTATAGATTGAAATACCTCATGCCTAGTTTTTATAGAGAACCTGTATTTTAATCAAGTTCAGCTAAAATAACAGTGCAGAAAATTTTACCAAATTGTTAGTTGTAATTGCTACAGCGCAATATCTATTGCTGACTGTGAATGAAGTGAAAATCAAAGAGTTAGAAGTAATTGACAGGGTTCAATATTTCCTTCACATAAAGGCATTATAGCATTAAATTCATATTCAACTTTCATCAACCTTAATTATAGATAGTAGGAATTTGTATACTGTCGTCAATTACTTTAACTAGCCAATCACAGAGGGCTGAAGGGCGCTTGAATACTCTCTTGACTTTCCGATTAAAAACAGCTTGACTTTTGTTTTCTCATTTTGACGTCTTAACCAATGGAATGCCAGCAAAATAACCTTTTTCCCTAAATAAACTTAATTTTACTTGCAATGTTTAAGTTCTGTAGTACGAATCCCTTATTTGAAAAAGCGAAATTGGACACAAATCCACAAAACTCCATGGGAACAGATACTTTTTAATAAAAGTTTTAATTTTGCCTAGTTTCCTTCTTGCCTTCCTCTTTGTACCTTATATTAATAACATAGTAATAACTTTTAGTGAGTTGAACCCAGCAACTTACGTCTGGTCAGGGTACCTGTCTTCTTTCATTGAAAATCTAATTTTTTAATTGGTAGGACTGACATAAATTACACTTGAGTAGTGTTAAAGCCTTCACCAAAGAACGCTATTACCAATAACATCTGAAAATTTCTCATTTCATTTAGCGATTTAGCCTCAATTAAGAAGAAGCTTGACGCTTTAAAACGTTACTCGTTGCATCGAATACTACTAAAACAAATGTTTTCATGATTTCATTTTGTAAAGAGGAAAAGGGGGAATTTTCATTTCTAACCCCACTTTTAATACAATAACAAATGACAATATGTTTCACTCTACATTTGACAGTATTCGTGACTTTTCCTGGACCAATAACTTCAAACCCTCTCTATGCTTTTACCATACGATTTTCTCTTCTTACTGAAAATAATAACATACTTTTAGCCGTTTTGTTGCAGTTATAATTTGCATTCCTTTCCCTATGCTTATTTTTGCTTCAACGTCATGCTTCAAAAAATGTTTGAAAACTTTGATTTCCTCACAATGTATGGAAGATATCAACTTCAGTTTGTATTACAAAAATGAATATATCTTTCATTTTACTTTTTTTTTCATGATAACAAACAATTCTTAGCAGCTTCTTCAACATTTTCACAAGATTATCAGAGGCAGTAGCTGTAGAAAAAAAGGTCAGTCATTAGATATACTTTTGTTGCATTGGATATACTTTTGTTGCATTAGATATACTTTTGTTGCATTGGATATACTTTCGTTGCGTTAGATATACTTTTGTTGTATTAGATATACTTTTGTTGCAGTGGATGTAATTTTGTTGCATTGGGTATACTTTTGTTACATTAGATATACTTTTGTTGTATTAGATATACTTTTGTTGCATAAGATATACCTTTGTTGCATTAGATATACTTTCGTTGCGTTAGATATACTTTTGTTGTATTAGATATACTTTTGTTGCAGTGGATGTAATTTTGTTGCATTGGGTATACTTTTGTTGCATTAGATATACTTTTGTTGTATTAGATATACTTTTGTTTCATTAGATATACTTTTGTTGCATTAGATATACTTTTNTACTTTTGTTGTATTAGATATACTTTTGTTGCAGTGGATGTAATTTTGTTGCATTGGGTATACTTTTGTTACATTAGATATACTTTTGTTGTATTAGATATACTTTTGTTGCATAAGATATACCTTTGTTGCATTAGATATACTTTCGTTGCGTTAGATATACTTTTGTTGTATTAGATATACTTTTGTTGCAGTGGATGTAATTTTGTTGCATTGGGTATACTTTTGTTGCATTAGATATACTTTTGTTGTATTAGATATACTTTTGTTTCATTAGATATACTTTTGTTGCATTAGATATACTTTTCTTGCATTAGATGAACTTTTGTTGCATCAGATACATTTTTTGTAGATCGCATTAGATATACGGAGAAATTGTAGTATCGTATAGAATACAGTTGGTAAGAATGTAAGACGAAAAATCTGAGGCTTCCCTGGTTTTCTCATATCAGTTTATCAAATCTTTAGATTTGTGGATTGTTGTGAGTGCTTGCCTTGTAGCCCATAATCTTGCCACTAGTTGTTTTGTGTAAGAGTTTAAATCTCCCATGCTAAAGGACCAGAATAAGAGGCTATTTTGATCATTGTGCTTATGTATTACTCTATATTCCATTTATTTAAACATATAGGTTAAACGTTCAGGGTTTGAAGATTTCGGAGAAGTGTTCTGGTAGAAAATGGTAAGATCTACAACGAGCCCTAGTTATGAGTCAAATTGAAATTTTAGTTAAATCTTCTACAATTTTCTTTGTGTAGATAGAGATCATAAATACCACCTGATAGGGAATCGAGCTGCTGACGTCAGCAAACTAAGAAAGCTATCTCTTACACATTGAAAAGGACCCCACAATGAAAGCTTTCTATTGAGATTTCAATCAAATGAGACTGCCCTTGGAACATTGACAAATAACACACAGTTGATTCTTAAAAGAAATCACCTAAAGCTATGGATGATTTTAACAGGAAAATTAAAGATTACATTTTCTTATCAATCATTGATAACAAAACACACAGTAATTAGTTTCAATTTGGGAAGTGTTTTGGATTGCTCACTATCTTCTAAAAGATAATCTGATTATTAACAACACTATTTTAAATGAGAAACATCCCTTTACTCGAACTTTCCCTATTTAATATCCTAGAAATTAGCTCGCCTTCATGAACACCAGAGATGCCCACCGTCAAGTGGTTTGTATAGCTAAATTCTATCTATTCTTAATATTTGAGATCACATAGTTGTTTTACCCTGTAACACTGAGCCTCCTATAGCGCTATAACTCCCCAAAACTTAACTTCAACTTTCATTGGCTAATAAAAAAGTAAAAAAGAAATTCTTGCTTTTTTCACTATGAAATCGTTTTCCAGCTTTACCATTCCTAGAAAGAGGCTCGAAAATAATGATATAGGAAACCTCTCTGATGAATTATTTACCAAGACGTTGAGGTCTTTCTAATATCTCAACAAAAAATAAAAACTGCCCCCTGGATGACAGTTGCTTCTAAATGTAAATTGAAACAACAGTATGGGACGACTTTAAAAATGGTAGACAATTCTTAGGAATAGAGAATTTCAAAAAGAACGATGTAATAACATGCCAGAAAGATACAAGTCAAACAAGAGACACTACTTTCTTCTTACAGCCTAATTTGATAACAAACTTAATACACAAGAGCGTCAAGGTGTCATTATTTGGAATAAAAATACAGCAGCAATTAATCAGGACAATTGTATAAATCACAACAACAAAAAAGACTCTGCCAAACATAATTTTCCCCCAGTGAACTTCCACCTCTGAAAGTTGTATTATAATAATTTACCTTTACTAAACAAATTACCTTTCACTCTATACTAATAATATTGAAATTTTTTTTAATTAATTTTAGTTAGAATTATTGTTATTAATGATTTATTTAATTATCTTTCCCTGTTATTTTACGTTGGCTTTGTTAAGTTTTTTTCAGCTATTATTGCTGGTTTTAAAAGTATTTGAACTCTCTGATGTAATAGATTTGTGATAGAATATCAAGACTGTTCTGTGGACTAAGGCACTCTGCTCGATAGCTCAATCGGTCCTTGTTCAGTGTCCCAATCAATCTGGGTTCTGGACATCATTAAATGTCCAGAACACAGATTGATTGGGAAAAGAGAAAATTGGATTTTAAAAATTGAACAACAATTAGATTTACTTACCAGCCTACCAATCCATGAGCAATTCTATTACAGTATAAAGAAACTAATTGCTTCCCTGAAATAGGATAGTTGTCTTAGCAAAAGATCAAATAAACAAAAAGCAAATAAATTAAAGTAATTAAGCCAATATTGTTAAAATCTCTATCTTCATTGAAACTCATTTTGCCAGAGATGAAAATGTGACACAAAAGATACACTTCAACATAAAGAAATTGGTTAGAGACTGGTCTCTGTTCCTACATTCTAGAATATTATAAAGACCAAAAATCTGGGTAGATTGCATTTGTCAAACATATCCCTCACAGCAACTCGCCTAGAACAAGGTGTCTCCTTCTCTTTTTTGAGTCATATAGATCAAAGAAATGTAATTGTTATTAACAATCATCTCTGGATTTCAATATACCTCCTGGACAGGACCTCTGCTAAATATAATTAATGACTTTAAAAGTCATCAAAGACCGCAACAAAATAACAGAATTAGGATAGAACTTTACTGAACAAAATAGGACAGATAACCTAATCCATGGTACTTAAACCATTCAGACAAATCAAATGCAGACTTGGTGGCTACTCATAAAAATATAAATGCTTTGAGAGTATAAAAAATAGAATGTGCTTAAGAGGGTAGCCAAAATGCAGTCTATATGAAACACGTCTGACAACATTTAAGTTGGTCTTTTCCCAATAAGTATAGCTAAAAAATAACTTTATCTTGTGATAAATAAGTCAAATTGACAGTTAATTTCAGGTACATTAGTTTGTATGGAAACCAGTCATATTTCAAGGTATGATAGGGAGCCTGAACGAATTTTGTCCCATGTCCTACTGGTAGAAGACCTAAAACTAAAAGCTTGCGGTAGTATATGCTGGAGATGTTAAAGTGAACTAGTAAAAAGTAACGATATTTTATTAGAGAAAGCTTTCAATTGAAAACACGAAAATAATAATATGAACAAAGGACAAACACAGTTACTAAATGTTGTATATATAGTAGAAGTATGCTTTTAAGGCATCACAGCATGAAGTATAATCGGTACAAAATACGTTCCCTTTTAATTTTCATATGCTAAATGCTTATGAAGATAGTAAGCAATCTGAATGCAAAGTATTTAAGATATGCTTAAAGCATGAAAAGTAAGGAAAAGCCAGAAAAAAGCCATCAGAATTAGTGGCACACGCTAGTTAGTGGAATTTAATTGATACAAATACGTCCGACGATAAACAGATCATGTTTCCCAAGAGAAAAACGTTAGATTACCCCTGTCAGCTAAAAGTTAACTTAACTGTTCTTAAAATTTGGTAATTTAATTTGTAAAAATTGTCCTTTGCAAATCTGGAGTTTTTCATAAATTATGAGCTGCACTGTGTAAAGTTTCATTAAAAGACCCACCTCTGACGGAAAAGTTAGAAAATAAGATTATTTTTTAACTGTTTGCATATTGATTGTAATTACAAAGAAATAGAATACCAGGGAAATTAATAATAATATGTAGCACATTAGATGAGTTCTATAAAATATATCGTCATACCTTAAACTTCTCTGATGTTCTTCTGTATATTTCCTTTGTTTGTCTCAAAAATAATCTGATAACAGCTAGTGGGAAAATGTGCAAAGAACAATTCAAATAATAAATTGGAAGAGCCGCAGCGAGGAGAGTTATTTTTCGGTGTAACCTTGTTAAAGGTTTAAAGTAATTGAAAAAGATAAATAAAAAATTCAAGTTTGACACAGAATAAGAATAATGAAGTTTTGCTTGTTTGCAGAAAATTTAACGATAATACCCTCTCTTTTATAAGATATGTCAGAAAAAGACTGTAATAACTATACACTTGTGCCTTAAGAATTACTTTGAACGAATGTGACTGAGGAATCCAAGACTTTGACGCTGAGGCTAATGAATTGACTTAAAACTCTTATTATTGGAGGTAACCTTTTCTTGACGTTTTTACACGTCCCAAAACATACCGGTATTCCTTCCATGTAATAATACTTTATTACAGATTTAGAGGCATTTCTTGTTCTTCCTGTATTANATTGAAAAAGATAAATAAAAAATTCAAGTTTGACACAGAATAAGAATAATGAAGTTTTGCTTGTTTGCAGAAAATTTAACGATAATACCCTCTCTTTTATAAGATATGTCAGAAAAAGACTGTAATAACTATACACTTGTGCCTTAAGAATTACTTTGAACGAATGTGACTGAGGAATCCAAGACTTTGACGCTGAGGCTAATGAATTGACTTAAAACTCTTATTATTGGAGGTAACCTTTTCTTGACGTTTTTACACGTCCCAAAACATACCGGTATTCCTTCCATGTAATAATACTTTATTACAGATTTAGAGGCATTTCTTGTTCTTCCTGTATTATCCCTTATTTATTTTCTGATGTTTTGATAGGGTAGTTTACGAACTTTCCATACCAACAAACTTGTTACTTGCTAACTCCCTTATCATTACTTATCATCTAATTACTTCTTCAGGCAGGCTTTAAAGCGCTTTGGCCATAAAGTCTAATTTGTTTTCAACATTGTTTTAATTTAATATAAAATAGTTTTAGCTGTGTAATAAACGAGACAGGTATTTTTTTATACCCAGCTCATGTCGAAAGAGAGCAACATGACATGAGACGCTTCCTTAATGACAACTCTACACGGAAAAATGACAACCCTATTTGGAATAATGACACAAATTTTTTGATGTTAGAACAATGGCAACTCTGTTTTCTATGTTGTCATTGGTACAACATGGTAAAAATTGTCATTATTCCGACTGGAGTTCTCATAATTCCAGGCAGAGTTGTCACTAAGGCGCGCCTCCAGCAGCAATACACCTTGTGACCCTTTTTATTTCAGTCCATTACATTAAAAAAGAGCATACTCTGAGCATAATACTGCAAAGAGAAATTGATGTTTATTCACTGAAGATAAAACATTACTTTTTGATACTATTTGAATAAAGTATGAGTGGGTAAAGAAAAATTAGGTCTGGTCAGTGTACGCATTTAAGTTCCATTGTAAAATTGTTAACAAGGGAAAGAGTAAGATGCGCGAAAAAGGAAAGGGTGAAAAGAAAACACTACCAGAAAAAGAGAACTAAAATGATGATGATCAGTTTGATTATGGCCATGGATTAAGCCACTGATTACAGCAATCATAGGTGTAAAGCTCCATTAATTTACTTATAAAAATTTCCTGAAGTATCTGCTGATATATTAGTTCAAATATTTTTGAATTTAAATACGTATATTCTTCAATTCATTGATTCGTAAGTTTTGTCTTATTGATACCGTAATCCAGGGATTCAGTGATACAGTGTGTGTTGGTGGGTCACTTATAGGTGATTCATTGACTTACTAATGTATTACCTATTGATTGATTAGATAAATGGATTTCTGTGATAACATTATATATGTATATTTATATATATATATATTTATATGTGTGTATGTGTGTATGTACCTAGCGTAAATATGATATGACTGTAGAAAACTCCTGTATCAAGATTCTTTAATAATAGTAATTATAATGATAACAGATCAATTGTTATATTGATGAATTAATTTATTGCAACTTTTAAAATACCTTAGAAGCAGTGGTAGTAAAAGTAAAAATTATTTTATTTTCTTCCTGTAGCCAAATTCGCTCTTTTCATCCAACAGTAATGAGTAGTTTAAACTTCCAAAATTTGACCCCACTGATATCATTGATATTTTCTCATTCGAAAGATATTGACCATTCTTTAGAGACCCGATATAAAATAATCTTTCTATCAGATCTGGCGGCCATGACCAAGATTAAATCAATAGTTGTCGCGTGTTTCAACCCCCAGGCAGTAACAGCTGGACTGACACGTCAAACTTAACTCTCTCAAAAAATTAAATCTACCTAAATTTTATAGAATTTTTTAACATTAACAATAAGACACGGTATCGTGATTTTGCTTGCCGTAGCAAATAATCTTAAGATAATGTCAAATCAGAAATGTATAAGTTGATGTGTTTATGGACAGTTAAAAGATAAGTTGCTAATGCACATAGAAGATAAAGGTGATGTGGGCCTTCATATACTCTATCCAAACAAGTAGATTTAATAATTATGACATATTCTCATTTTAAACATTTGAAAATGTCTGCAGTTTTCTTCACTAATTACTGAATAGAAGTTAATATCAAGAAACTTTATAATTTACTTGTAAAAAGTGTCATTACAAACTAATGAGTACTTTATGACACAGACATTCAATTTTCGTATACCCTTCTAATCCTCTAGGTCATTGCTTACAGAATAATTTTATGCAATAAAAACTATTGTTCTTGGCACTATATAATAACAAGTATCCTAGATATGAATAAACTCTCAAAAGGGCAGCTAAGGTGCTTCTTTATTCCAGATGTTTTAAAAAATGTCAAGAGATTCACAATTTTTATTTTCAAAAGGTTAATACTGACCTTGCGTTTACACGTCTTGAGAATAAGGTCACAAAATAATTACTGAATCATAATAGTAAAATATCCTCTAGCTTATCTTATCCAAAATAAGAACATCTATTTATGGTCTGATTAAAATCCCCAAGAAAGTGCTTGGAACAAATTATTGTTCTACTCCAAAAATTTATATCAGGTATAAATTTTTAGCTATAGATCTATTTGTCTTAGAAGAATGTTAGTTGATAATCTATCGATAACTTAGTTGTTAATAATCCAGGCTATTTAGTCAGATGCCTCTCTCGTCAGTTCTTCTGAAAACTAATGAGTCAATATTAAAAATATGTGTTAAGTACGTTACTCATAACCAAACAGTAAACAATATCTTCTGACATTTTTGACAGTGATATATTTGATCATAAAACTAAGTATGTGTTAGGTACGTTGAGTCTTACATTAATCACAGTCTTTTGAGACTCCCCAAAGCAAACATTATCAATTCTTCCATAAATCACCAATTTATATTTTGAATATTTTGCACACTTGACAAAAAACAATAGCACACTTGTACTAGTACCAGTTAGATAACACCCAAGTGGTATTTTTGTAGCATTTTACTGCTTGAAAAGATGCCTAAGAAAAAATTCCCTACAAACAAAAAAAGTTCTTATCCAACTTGTCTCATCCCATTTCATCCCTAGTTTTTCCCAGCCTTTCCAATCAAAACCTAAAGCAATATCTTAATTTATTCTTATCCAACTTGTCTCATCCCACTTCATCCCTAGTTTTCCCAGCCTTTCCAATCAAAACCTAAAGCAATATCTTAATTTGTTTCAAATAGCAAATCGAAACCCATGTCTGGCTGTCTCCAAGCCTCTTTCTTTCTTTCTTGATGGCATACGACTCATCTTCCTTCCAAAAAAGGAATGCGGTTTCAATTAAGACCTTTGTGATACAGTTAAAAAGCTATTTGTTTTGAGCTTACTTAAAGACATTAAACGACAAACAAATTTTGGAAAGGATACATCTGGATAGTATACAGATAACAAAACTTACTCACAATCAGCCAAAGGGAGGAAGTCAAACAGAGGTATGTTCACCCTTTCCTGAAGAGGCACATTCAAGGTTTCTTTCAAGTTCTTCGATATTGCTAGCATGTTATCGAACATTCTTCTTCTGAACTTGGTTAATAGGGGTTTTTAAAAATGCAGAATAGACATGTTTTCTCACCTTTTATTTCATGTATTTTTGACTCAGAGTTGATCATTAAAATAACACAAGTTATATTTGTAACCATCTCTCATCCTAAATGTAAGCCGTCCATTATTTATATCTAATTTCAATGTGTAAAGTACTAGTAACCAAACTCTTGGTAATGATAGATTACAACTTTTTTTATAATTATATGAAATGATTCTGCCTGTTGGTAAGTATATAGAGTCATTCAATTTCAATCTATGGTGGTAGTGTTTGACTTAAGTTAAAGGGGTGAGGAGACATTGGTGAACAATACCATCTTATGTCAATAGTTCAGAAGATCTTGAAACGACCCTGCATTCTGAAAACTAAATTTAATTAAATTCTATTAAATATTTCGAAATATATTGTGAATTCTTTCAATAGAATTATCTGCAACTATTGATGCTTTGTAGTTTTTAGCATCCCTCATTTGGTTATGCATTGTAACAGTATCAAGTCAATTTGAAACTTTATTGAAAAAGAGCGTAGAGGGTTCAACACAACGCTACACATTAAGAAAAGTACAAAATGAATATTTTCCACTTAAGTCCCGCTTGAGCATAAATCTGACAATAGTTCTTCTGTTTAAAGCAAAAACGGAAGATAGCTCCCTTGTTTAACAAAAATATACTTCGTAAGGTTAAAACATAGGAATGATAAAGATTTTACCTTTTCGTTTGAAACTAACCACATTTCAGAGAACCAACAACGTCACCCTTTAATAAACTGTGTTTTCTTTCATTAATTTTCCACAAAGTGAGATTTTCCCCGACATTTCTTGTGCTCACCTTTAAACAAGTCTCAAAGGCAAACAATTATGTCGTAACCGCAATGCCTCAAAAAGAGATAAGTATCGCAGATTCCCCTTTAACTGGTTGATATTTTATGTCTATTTTGTAAATCAGTTTTTCAAGTTAATTATTTTGATTAGAGATCCAGTAAGAAAAATACAAAGAAAAGAAGCCGTTAATCAAGTCACATTTAAAACAGGTGTAAAAAAACTTTCAAAATCTGAAGTATTTGTGAAATCACTAATGATTACCTTAAAATACTAGTCTAAGTTTAGCTCGTAAATCATGAACATTAATGAAACAATAAACACCTTTATGATATCATAAACAATTAAGATACATGCGGGACTCTTAATGATCTTGATAAACACAAAGAAAAACGATAACTGGCAAGTTTTCTTTTCTAACATTGAGTGTTTAAGCATTCACTGCAATGTTTGACTAAAAGAAGAAAGTTAAATAAGTATATTAAAACCACCCGTAAAATCCACAAAGAAAAACTCAAGGAAAGTCACTCGAAACAACACCTCTAAAATTCTTTTGAAGAAAAAAAACATTGTCGTCTGGTTTGTATTATTTGATTGTTCGTTGTTTGGAGCTAAGATTTCATTAAATCTCAGTCCATTAACCAATACAAGGACTTCAATATAATAATATCAAGAATATAATTTACATTAGTCTGATGTTCTCTAAAATTTATGTGTTAATATGAAGAAGAGAAAGATTTGTTTCTACTTTTGGAAAACAGCATCTCCCGAAATGAAGGCCAAATATTGTTACCCTTCGGCAATTTTTCTTCTTTCAGCCACTCTACACCTGGTATTTTAACCATAAGTACCATTAACCTTTTAAGAAATAGCTTATGGTAACCATTACTGGCTCAGTAAAAAATATGGGACCATACGTTATGTTGTTTACAGGCGGATTTGTCCAAATAGTTCTGTTCTGAAACAGCGTAATATCAAGTGTTTTTCACAACACTCACCTTTAGGACGATACTCTCAAAGCCAAAGGATCAAGTTCCACTTGAAGAGAGGAACAATATAGTTTAGAGGCTACATTGTAAGGACTATCCTGCCATTCACATTAGAGAATTAAATCGTTCCTTGGACCAAAGATTAAAAAGTGCATAAGATAGCTGCGCAAAAGGTGACACCAGGAGTCATAAAATAGCGGAGCACAGCTGGACAAAAAATCACACCTTGCACTTGAAAATAAAAAGATTCTGGACAGAGAAACAAGGAATATAAAAAAACAATCCATTCCCTACAGTATAACAATCACATCAAGAGCATAGTATACACTCTTCCAGCATTACAGAAAAGAAACACAACAAACACAAGATAGGTATGGAGCCACTCCTCAAAACAATTCGATACCTGTCACCAAACACGTCAGCACAATCAAAATGAAAAAATAGGTAAGCCTAATTCCTTCAGTAACAAACGGTGGGAGAAGTTTCTCTCAAAACGTAGCTCAGAAAAAGCTTACGACTCACGACATGATAAATATCCTACATCAATGGCTTCTACTGACCCTGTAAAATCAAGAATTATTAAAAGACATTCTGTCAACTATTACAAGTATCAATGTATTTCTGATAGCCTGACAGAAAAATTTTACCAGCCTACTCTTGCACGCACCAGTTGGTTTAGCTATTTACAATTCGAATGTTAACAAATTGCAATACCGAATTTGTTAGGAACACGGTATGGTGGCAGCAAAACATTCTTTTTTTTTCTAGGTGAGGAAATAGGAAGCAACAAGTCTTTCAGGAAACAGAAAAGTAGTGAAAATTTAATGACAAGAGATTNACCAAAGATTAAAAAGTGCATAAGATAGCTGCGCAAAAGGTGACACCAGGAGTCATAAAATAGCGGAGCACAGCTGGACAAAAAATCACACCTTGCACTTGAAAATAAAAAGATTCTGGACAGAGAAACAAGGAATATAAAAAAACAATCCATTCCCTACAGTATAACAATCACATCAAGAGCATAGTATACACTCTTCCAGCATTACAGAAAAGAAACACAACAAACACAAGATAGGTATGGAGCCACTCCTCAAAACAATTCGATACCTGTCACCAAACACGTCAGCACAATCAAAATGAAAAAATAGGTAAGCCTAATTCCTTCAGTAACAAACGGTGGGAGAAGTTTCTCTCAAAACGTAGCTCAGAAAAAGCTTACGACTCACGACATGATAAATACCCTACATCAATGGTAGGATTGACATTCCGGTTGACAAAGAGATATCTCACAAGAGACACATGAAGAAGGTTAGCAAAGGCCTAGTAGATACTGGTCATCCCAAGTACCTACTTTGTGTCAGGCTAAGATTAAGGTAGGTAATGGTACGTACATCAAATTTACCAAACAGGAAAAATTCTAAGAGATTAAAAGATTTATGGTACATATATTTGCATTGCAAAAAACAAGATGGACATGCCAAGAAGAAGCTATTCTAAGAATAAGGAGAAACTAAACTATCCAGAAGAGATCAAATAATGCTCAGACGAAAATGAGACGCACACAGAAGTAGCGTTTATGACATCAAAAAAGGAAAGCACAGAATGGGAACCGATATCAGAACGATTTCCTAGCCGCCATCACTGCAATGCACCAACACAAAAAGCTGAAGAATAACAAAAACTGACTTTCGTAATAGAATTCAATAGATAATGTATACAGTATCTAAAAGAAATAGTTCTAAGAAAAATGAATGCAAAAGTAGACCAAGATAACACAAGCCAAGATATATACAGAAAGCATGACCTTAAAGAAGTAAACGAAAATTAGGAATGTTTTAGAATTGTAATGCTTTTGATTACCTTATTATACAATCCCGTGTGAGGAGCAGTGGCTTAATGGTTAGTGCAACTGCACCGTAACCAACAATTCCGGGTTCGATTCCCCGAGCGGGCGACTTTCAAAACTTTCAACCAACAATTCACAAAAGTAAAAGCCATTGGTTGGCTTCAGGAAGGGCATCCGGCCAAGAAATTCCTCACTGCCAAATCCTAGTTTCTGTGAAGGGCACCGTCTGAGCCCAAGTTACTGGGGAAAAATGACGTTAAAACCAGAAAAAAAAGTTATAGAAGCCCGTGTATCACAGCCAAAATACGACATAAAATTACACAGAAATTTCCAGCATAGAATGCAAAAAAATCCAAATAGACCACTTTATAACTTTAAGAAAATAGATAATGGGGAAAACTCTATCTCATAGTAGAAGTTCAGCATATAAAGCAATAAATCACTGTGTTGTAGTTTGCAGATTGAGTATTAAATTGGCTAATACAAGGCAGCAAGATACAATGTCAAAGCCCTGAATAAAGCAGAAGTAACGAAAATATTCGTCATGAAACTTCAGAACAAGTCTGAGACATAACAATACATAGGACGGATATCTGAGATAGTAGAAGACAGGTGAGACATTATTAAAAAGATCTTAAATGATACAACAAATGAAGTACTCTGTGAACAGAATAAAGATACTAAGCAATGGATATTAGAAGCTACTGGAAAAGTCATATAGGAAAGAAAATAAAATCAGACTAATATGTTAGCAATTCAACAAAAACTTGAAAGAACAATACAAGAAACATATGATATGGCTGGTCAAAAGTTTTACATCGAGCAGGATAAATCTACAAAAGTGTCCTGCAAAAAAATATTTCTTTTTGGCTATTAACAAGAAGAAAAAGCACGTTGCAACATTTTTCATTCGGCTATAAAATATTGTTAGTGCCACTGAGCATAACTTTTTTGCTACAATGAAAGATTGTCTTGATGTGTCAGTGTTGATAAACCAGGACTGAAACTCGACGACTTTATTGGCTATGCAAGTGATTGGGCCTTGAATAAGGTTGAAGAATATGTCGTTATACAGCATGCCTAATAGCTGACATGTTGAAGGATCCTATAAACTATTTTCTTTTCTTTCTTCTCCTTTTTGGTTTCAGACTTTGAAAAAATCTATGGGGTTTTTTTAACTACAGCTATAGAAGCCGATCACCTTACGGAAGAAATTCATAATTTCTACAACAGTGTAAGAGTAGGGTCTACATTATAAACTATAATACCCTATCGATACAGAATGTAGACTTTAGTGGAAAATTTATTTTCGAAGCTGCTGCATAGATAAAAAATTCGGAAAATAATTCTGACGCAATTGCAAGAGTCAATGAACCAAAGGGCTGTTATGTCATGCTTATAGAGCCTACCTTTCAATTCAAAGAACACCTTCCTCCTTCAAGAGAAATATTTAAATGAATGACTTTCTTGCATTCCTCGCAAGTTTGAAGCCAGCTTTTTACAAAGACTCAAGACCCAAATAAACTAACCATAAGGATGTTTGCATCATTTATACCTATTTGTTGCAATCTGTGATTTCAGAAAACGTCCTGCATAGTTGCACTTTGAAAAGGTATTCGCGAGCATTAGCATATCATCCAACTTAAAGAAGCCGCTGGGAACATCGACCTGGATAAAATCCAGGAAAAGTAAAAGTTGAGAATAAACAACAGAGTACGAACACCAGTATATATATACAAGGTCGTAAACTAGATAAAGTGGATGAATTTACAAAGAAGGGTAGTGTTACCAGATAAACAAGCAAGTAGAAATGCAAAACAGGCCTTAGAGAAGGCTCCACAAGCTTTCAGAATGCTCGTACTAGTATGGAAATCAAGCGAATACAGCAACAATAAAAAAAACATTTTAAAATTACAAGTAGAAAAAATAGACTGTTGCTATATGGCTCGAATTGCTGACGAAATCAGCAATATAACTTTAAACGAAATGGTAGACGTAACAATTAAAATAATTATATTTATACTTGACCGTGCTGTTTCCCATTGCTGCAGCAGATTTATTTATCCAGATGCAAATAGCAAAATAATCCTCTAAGAAACACTGAAATCATACAATAAGACAAGCACTTGTTTGGAATCCACAAGGGAAGAGGAAAAGCGAATAAACATTTAGAAACATAGAGGAGAAATTGACCAAAGAAATAGAGTTCGCTAGCCCTAGAAAATGTAAGCTTCAGTAAAGAGAGATGCAGCCAACAAATTGAGACAGCAAGTATCGCTGTCCAATCTTTGTTTTTTTGGAAGCAAAAAGGACAAAATAGCAGGTAGTATTTTTGACAAAAATGTATGTCCGCAAAAACATTAGGGTATTATCTCTCAAGGTTACTGTCACCTCCTGTATTATGCTTTAAAGTTAAAATAGCAAAAATTCAGGTAATGTAATCTGTGCAGTTGTATTCTTTGCGAGTTCAATCTGTTGCTGGCAGTAATCAAATTCATAATTGCTCGTGTTGTTCTTATTGCTTCAGAAATATATAGAGGCACCGGAAAAAAATAGTACACTGCTAACATTTTTGCCTTTGGCGACTTTAATGCTCATCTCCTTACCCGTATGACTCATTACAATAATACGGACATATATTGAGACATTACTAACAACTTCGCTGTTTCAAGTGATCTGAATTTCCTTCAACATTTCCCTTCTCAGACTCAGAAGAGCCTTTTCTTTTAGGTATCATTTTGACTTCTGTTCCTAAGCATTATACAGCTTCATCTTTACTTTCTTTTGGATCTTCTGTCAACGTTGTTGTCAATTTAGATGTTAAAGCAACTCTTTCAAATCTTGTTGACAAACCACATAACCATATGCTTTTTAATTTGGTGAGGGTTTCTTAGATGGATTTTATTAATTTCTTGGTGATTTTTCTTAGCATTTAGCCTTTAGCGAATCAGCTCTTGAAACTACAAATGAATTCACTGAATGGATAAAATATTGTATTAAAACATTTGTATCTAGCCCTACTTACTAACTCATACCCCAATGGCCTTTGTAGTTCAAAGCTCATTGTTCTTCTGCTTTTGCCGAACCATTTCTATGTTCAGTTTCAATGAGATACAACTGCAAATTCTAGGGTTTCTTTTCAGCGTTGTAAAAATGCTTGCAAAATGGTGATTTCTGACCCTAAATTTTGCTATGCTGAGCAAGTGTTTAAAATCTATCTCTTTCTGAAACCTTAGAAGTCAAAAATGTTAAAAGATTTCTGTACTTTTTTATACTTACGGTTTTCTATGTCATCTAATTTATTTCTCCCGCTCATGTCGGAAAATGCGTGCTACATTGGATGGACTCACATCTCTTAAGTATTCTATTAATACTGGTGTTTTCCAATTCCTATTCTCCTTTAAGCTTTGTTTCTTCTTTGCACTAACTATCTTCCTGATCTAACTATGTTCTTTTTTCTTTTATCAATATCTATGCTAATGCCACTACCTTGTAGTCTGGTATTGGCTACAAGGCAACTCATTGGGAGAAAATCAAACTTCTGGGAGATTGAGAATTTGACTTAATGGCTGTCAGAGGATGGGAAAGGAAATGGCTAGATTCTCTCTTATCTTATTTTGATGTTTTTGATCAAATTCAGAGAAGTGATTGCAATATGCTAGGTCCGAATCTTCTTTTATTCTTCAATCTTTGCTTCGTCGAAAAAATGGTGCTTTTTTTTCTTTTTACAGGTATTATCATGGAAACTGTTGTAATGAGCTCTCCTTTCTTGCTCCGGGGCAGTTTGTTGCATTTCATGTAACTAGTCTCTTTCAACTTCTTTATCCTCATGCAGTTGCTGTTTCTCGTTGTAATGAATTTTTCTGTGAATGTAGTTGTTTTCCTTGGAAGGATTGTAGAAAGTTTTGGCTTCTGAGTGGTTTCCTCCATCGTATAACTTGAATCTATTTACGTCTAAACTTAACTCTTATCTCTTTGCTTAACCTTTTCATCCATCTTTTCCTCACAGCCCTATATCCTCAGTAGCATATCACCCTGTATGGTTCTTCTTAACCTATACAAAAAAGAAAATATGGAGTTTTTCCTGATTTCTAGTGCACCTTGCCTTATATATATATATATATATATATATATATATATATATATATATGTGATACATTTATTTTAGATCACACTGAGGATTTTTGAATGCCTATTCTGCATTCTTTATTCTTACAACCTCACAGTAATTTACATTTTTAGAATAAATATTCTCTTCCCAGCATTTTGAATATTTTTTGTTGCTTGCATAGCTTTTTCTATCCTAGCATCTATTTCATTTCTTTATTCACCAATATCTGATCGAACAAAATTTCACGAGAACGATTCTTATCTTTGGGCTGCAGGTTAACCTGTCGAGATGAAACATCTCTTGAAACATTTCATGGCCTATAAGTATGCTCTTGGAAATTAGTAGCATTATGCTCTTCAGCTCTTTCAATTTTGTTCTTCAATGTCTTCTAAACCTTTTATTTATTTCAGTTACCTTTTCACCATAGTATTGATTTTGTAATTTTCAGCTGTGTCTCTGAATTTTCTTGATAAGACTAAGCCCAAACTCTTTTCTTTTCAAATGAGTTTTTTGAACCATAGAGTGTTGAAAACCCTCATGGTTCTAAACATTATCAACCTTATTCTTGAACCTGCTTGGTATCCCCCTTTTCCTAGTTGCCTTAGTACTCCTCTATCCAAATAGTGTTATTCAACTTTCCATTGCCTGATTAACGCTTTGCTCTCTTTTTTTAGCTGTAGTACTCAATTTTGTATCGAAAACAAATTAGTTTAAAACACGAATTAAGCTTAGGGGAACACTCACGTTTAAAGCATATCCCATAAAGAACGAGTCAACAAGATGTAATCAATATATGTGAATCCTGCGTAGGAATGAAATGAATAAGCATGATTTTTTTTATACTCAAACCTGCTTTGTATTTTGCGGATGTCTTTTTCGTCACAGAGATCTTAAAGTTGTGATCTTTCTTCACTGTATGTTTAATTGTGTACGAGGTATCACAATTAATCCCCAAAATTACTTTTAAGGTTATCAATCCTCTGTGTTTTCTTAAATGTATAGGCAGCTGGTTTGATATCCTTTATATAAA
>RDPX01000002.1:2074684-2096055 GCA_003991215.1 Morbakka virulenta | reverse complement strand
ACACAACAAACACAACATAGGTATGGCGCCACTTCCCGAAACAACTCCAGCCCTGTCTACACCCACGTCCACACTACCAAAGTATAAAATAGCCGTATCTAATCATTTCAGTAGCCTGACGATGGGAGAAGTATCTCTCGAAACGTAGCTCAGAAAAAGCTTACGACTCATGACATGATAAAGCTCTTACATCTATGGCTTCCTCTGAGTCCATAAAGTTCAGAATTTTCAAGATATGTTCCCTCTACCCATTTCAACTGCCAACACACCTTCAGTAGTTGCTGAATCTTGAGTATCTACCTTGAAATGTAAACTAGGATTGTGGTCTTCGTTTTTATTTCTCAACACAAAGACGTTTTTGAATTACTATTCATTCTTGAAAAACCAAACACTAACCAGTTAGTATGAAGAAATTTCTCATTTTCTTACAGGTTGTAACAAATGAAAGATAGGCAGTTATGTCTCATAGTTCTAATCTATTTATGCTGTGACAAGATTTTGAAATATTTATTTTTCAGTTGAACCTGTGTAGTGCATTTCCTATCCACCAAAACAATTACTATTGTTTTATAACTTGATGGTACATAAAGATCACTAAAACACCAAATGAAAGCTCAAACTTAGATTTTGAAATGTATTTAATAATTTTAGTATGTACATTTTGTAAATTAGTTCTTTTACAAGAAAATGTGTTGCTGAAAATTATTAAGTTTCCTAAGATAAATAGGAGATATACGTTTCACTTAATCTTCAATTTCTTTGAGATAATCTCCAAACAACTTGTGTTTTTGGATAGTCAAAATCAGTTACATATTAATCTTTGTCATTAAAGTTGGCTTCTGTTTGTTTTCCTTGCAATGAAAGACACTAAGAGACAGCTTTCTATGGTTCGTCTGTAAACAAAGGTGTGTTTTTGAATGCATAGCTTAGAGAGTTTTAATACCTTGTGCTAAACCCACCTGGCACAAATCTTTTGGATAAATAAAGTAATCCAACACCCTGGTCTAAAGAAATAAGGCTAAAAGAAGTTTAAAACCCAACCACGACTTTTCTTTCATATATTTGTGCTGTAATCCAAAACGGCCTAGTACAGAATCAACTGATGTGATTTGTTCCCAGCTCTTCAACGTACAAGCAAAGTATTTTATTTTCAAATTAAGTTATTTCCTTTGGTGGGCCAATTAAAACAAGGATTACAAAACGAATGTGTGACAGAGTATCCCTTTACAATAGTCTAATGGGTGTGGCTATTCTCCCTTCAACGTCAAGTCCAAAACCCATCGAGCATTTATTTGCATCTGTCAGTTATATCTGTGTGTTATATCTGTTAGCTATTATCTTAAATTATCAATTTTAAACTACTTTTCTAACAAAATACTTTTTATAATGCTGAAGTGTCGGTTCAATAACTCAATAGCATTTTTGGTATTTGATTAATGCTGTGGGAATTTATTGTTTTTCATTGTTAATATCTTCAACCTTTTTTCGCTTGCCATTTAAAAATCTCCTTCCCTGACCTCTTTGCAATACTTATCCCGTAAATGAAAGCGTTCTGATTCTACTACTGTGTCCGAAGGAATCTTATAATTGTTTGAACTGAAAATCAAACAAAGAGAAATAAAGAAGTAATGGTTACCAAGTTGGTTTTATATGTCTAACTTAACACAGGTCTTCATAAAAAAAACTCGTTTCAAAGAGGAGTTTTATTTAAATTGGAGTTTTAAAGACATCTTTCTAATGAAGCTTTGTTTTACGTTAGTAAACACTAATAATTCCTAATACTATTGCTAAAAGCTCCAAATGTCCCTGAGTACTCTACCTA
Organism: Morbakka virulenta; assembly: GCA_003991215.1. Classification (NCBI taxonomy): domain Eukaryota; kingdom Metazoa; phylum Cnidaria; class Cubozoa; order Carybdeida; family Carukiidae; genus Morbakka; species Morbakka virulenta. Next base: position 2,094,233 of record RDPX01000002.1, on the reverse strand, counting down.
TCAATCTTCTACATACTGGCTCTCACCCAATTCCATTGTTATTCAGCTTTCTTTTTTAGGAACATAGTAATCTATTAGACATTGGCTTTAGTATGAATTCCCTCTCTTCTGCAAGCACAGGCATAAACATATTTGAAATAGATGACGAATCTTAATTAATAAATTTATTAATTTTTCCATAACATTAATAAATAAATTAATTTCTTGTGCCAATCTTATAAGTAGCAAACATACGCTGGAAATATTCATAAAAGGTATTTCATAAAAATAAATAATATCTTTGTTATCGTTTGATGTAAATAATATCTAACATGTATTTTAGTCATAACTTTTGGTTACTTATTATATATATTATATAATATATGTACAATATATAATAAATGTAATATATATATATATATATATATAGAGAGAGAGAGAGAGAGAAACCGAAAGACAGGGCAGAGAGATAGACGGAAGGACAGATAAAACTTTGCAGTATTTTCCTTTCAATATACACTTTTAACACACTGTAATCTTAAATATTAACTCTTTCATGCAACACTGGTTTTTCACTAAACACATATGCTATTTTTCTCAGGGTTGTTAAATTCAACCATATCAGGTTCTGTAAATGCCTCTTATTGTTCATCTTACTGTGACCAATATCAACCTGTTCAATACAAACTTTAATATACTCTAGGATACAGACTTTAATTTTGTAGAGATATTTAAAACCGTGTAATGGGGTACTGTTAACTTTATACAAAAGCACCCTGCGATCAACAAATTAGCATGGAATACTTGTACACAATCTGAAAATCACGTAAGGTACATTCTATTAAATTTGTGGGCTTAACTCTTTTTTTTTTATCGTTTGTGTTTTCGGATTTTTATATACAGATTTCTCGGGTTTTCAAGTGAATCTAATGTGGAATAGTAAAGGAACAAATATGAAGCAAAATTGCACGTGTTTAATAAGTATCTTTTGTTCTTTTCAAACAACAGTTGGTGGACATCTGGTCAACAAACCGCATTGCCAAATAAATCGCACTTTCCATAGCGTTCACTAATCTCGGCACCATGTGGCAAAGGCATATGGTTAATCTGGAACCATACTTTGCATAGTCTTTTGTCAAATGGACAAATCGCTTAGCCTCAGGTCAAGGATATATTAGCCTCGCTTCAATGACAAGAACGCATGTCTGCATTGGAAGAGTAAAACATGTCGATTGAAATAAAAAGCAATTAGAATTTAGATTCAATTGGAAAACATCTTGACATATCATGCGAATAGACCACATACAATTTTGAAACCTGACACCAAACAATGCTTAACATATCCTTTACTTCTATTGGTTTAAAGTCATGTTGGTTTTTTGATTACCATTGAGGGTTGTTACACAATGACGTCCTCCAAGAAACACCAGCCTGTTTCTATTTCATACTGAGGTATACTAATGTTGAATCATTAAAACTGCATTCATAGTGCAAAAACGTTTTGTCACATTTGGGTGCAAGTACATTCTTAAGAAATGAAATACGGTGATTGTAAACAAAAGGTATTTGATGAAGTATGGTGTGAAAAGAAGATTGTCTGATGTCCATTGGAATAAAGAGGGTGTTTATTTCTTGTCTAAAATAGCTTTCACAAAGGGTCTTATAATTACTGTTATCATAGGCAAGCGACTTAAAATAAATTGCAGCAATTCATCATCGCATACATTGAAATTTTCTGTTTTGTTCTTTGGATCCTAAACCTCCTTTTTGCCTTTTATTTCCGGTGTGGACTTTACCCTGAGTGTGCAACTGGATTAAATTGGGTTAGTAGGGAAATGTCTTTGTTGGACATGCCAATACATGTATCAACCATGTAGGCCCAACCAAATAATTATATGACTCCATGCGAGTATATGTGTATATATATATATATATATATATATATATATACATATGCGTGTATGTGTGTGTTTGGAACTAATATTGAAGGGGGAAAAATTACAATTATAGAGAAGTAAAAAATATAAATGTTCCAAAATGGATTCAAACCAATGTCTACATGTAATCATGGCTACATATTTTACCGATTGAGCTCTTGGCATTAATTTCTATACTAAATTATATAACTATTGCTTCCACTGAATCCCTGAAGTCAAGAAGTAGATAGACGGATAGGCAGACAGATAGATAGATAGATAGATGGGTGGATGGGTGGGTGGGTGGATGGGTGGATTGGTGGATGGATAGATGGGCAGATAGATGGATCGATTGACAGAGTTAATATGTATATGTCATTNTATATATATATATATATATATATATATATATACATATGCGTGTATGTGTGTGTTTGGAACTAATATTGAAGGGGGAAAAATTACAATTATAGAGAAGTAAAAAATATAAATGTTCCAAAATGGATTCAAACCAATGTCCACATGTAATCATGGCTACATATTTTACCGATTGAGCTCTTGGCATTAATTTCTATACTAAATTATATAACTATTGCTTCCACTGAATCCCTGAAGTCAAGAAGTAGATAGACGGATAGGCAGACAGATAGATAGATAGATAGATAGATAGATAGATAGATAGATAGATAGATAGATGGGTGGATGGGTGGGTGGGTGGATGGGTGGATTGGTGGATGGATAGATGGGCAGATAGATGGATCGATTGACAGAGTTAATATGTATATGTCATTTAGAATTATAAACTTTCGTTGTATTACATTAATAAATAGGTAAGTACACTAACGTCTACAATATCATAGACCCATTATAAGAAGAAGGACTAATGAGCAAAAGCAGTGAAAAAACATCTCATACAAGTATTTGTTGCAGGAATGACAAATAAAAACAAAGAATTTTTATTCATTTACATTTCAATTTCTTTAATATAAGACAATCAAAGACACAAAAAGGAACGTAAATGTAAAAATATGAATACAAACTACATAGATTTACTACTTTTTCTAAAAACATAGAAAGAGGAAAATGTGATAAGCATTACTCTGGATGCATGTCTAAATGGCAAAGCAAGGATTGCAAACAGACTGGCACACACACACACACACACACACACACACACACACACAAACACACACATAATCAATTTTGTTCTATTTGGCAAGTGGAAAATTCAGTAGAATGAGACTACAAAATGAGGAAGAATAAAAGAAATCAGGCCCTGGAGTAAGTAGAGTCTTGAGCTGACTATCACCTACATCCCAGTTTCAAAGCAAGACTGGTAAAATTTCTCGAAGGAAGTACTTTTTCCTGAGGAGGCTCCGATTCATGACTACTGGGTTGTTGTGAAACAAATGACACTAAAGTTAAGCAAAATAGTATGTTAGGAGAAATATGGTGTGGAAGTAAAAAGTGCCACAGGGGAAAATCATACGTAAGAAAATGAAAAGAACCATGTGAATGTCATGGCAAAGATTACAGAAAGCTGTCGGAAGGAGCTATAATAGAACTGCTGAGAACAGTAAAGAGGATATATTGACAAATAAGACTGATCGTGGCAAATCAAGAATAAGACACATAGTGGTGATATTAAGAGGTTCAAAATACAATGGAAAAAATAAAAATTAGCCCCCACAAGCTGGCCGAATAATATGTGGCAGCCATCACACATGCAAGTAGAGGTAAAGGTAAAAGTAGCAGTAATAAATGTAAGAGAAAAAGTCGTAAAGGGGCGGTAGAAGACACACAGTATTCTGGGATGAGAAAATGGATATACACCATAACAAACAAAGAAAAAGATCAAGGATCTTACTGTATTTCAAGAAAAATCATTTATGAGAAAGCAAATATACTGTAATGCAGGAGCAAAAGGGAATTAAATTTCTGGACATCTAATGAAAGTCTTAAGGAAGGTAGTGAACAAGAGGTTCCAAGTTGCTGTTCATCTGGACAGTGGGAAGCTCCTAAAATATTTGAACTGCAGAAAGGAATAAAAGCTGAAATTTTCATTTTAAGTAGATTTACAGAGGTCAGGATAAGGAATTACTTACAAGCAACTAATTTATCATTGTCTAACAAGCAAATGTCGGGAAAACCTGGTAAGGTAAGTAATTTCTAGGTACGGGAGACCTAAATCCAACAATGAGAAAGCAATTTAGGGACTGGTATAATTACAATGATAATTCTATTTCGGAATAGGTATTCTTAAAAAGGTAATATTTTTTTCCAGTGTTGCAAAAATGATTTGCTATCACTAGCTTTAAGTATTTCAGGAGTATTATTCGAATTTCAACTTCAGGCAACAATGAATATATATTGAGCTATTTTCATAACTAATATGACTAAATTTATTTTTAACATAATTAAATTTTTAGAATACTACCACAAGATTTGATAAACAATACTGCAATTTTTTAAAAAGATTTTTAACTTATTTTTCAGCAGATACATAGAGTTTATTGTTCCTTTATGTACTTACTTCAATCGCTAATGATCATCAAGTTCCTCTTCTCTAAAAAATATTCATCTTTACATAGACATTCAAACTTTTACACCCCGTTGGTTACTATTGCTTCATTTCATTTTGTATACCAGTCATAATCAATAATTGCTGATAACTAGAATGTAATCTATCGTGTGTTTTAAGGATGCTTTTTAAGGAGTACCACCGATTTTAATTTTGTTAATGAGCTATTCATTCCATTTCCAGTTTTTTCTATCTCAAAAGACCAATGTGCCTCTTGCTTTAATCTTATTTCCTTTTTTTAAAGAGTAGAAATTATTAATCTCCTTTCTAAAATTCCCCTGCAGACCACAATTTTCTTTATTATCCTTGCAATATTCTAGAACAAGATAAAATATTGGAGCTACAAGACCAAAACAAATCAAGATAAAATTGGAGATGCAACTAAGACTCCATTAATAAACGCTTCCATGAGATATTTTAGGGGAAAATAATTATTGTTTTTTTAATGTAAACGTTATAATTACGTTTACACACTAAAATCAATGGTAGCAAAAAAAGCTTTGCTCGAATCAATGTATTAAAGGAAATTATCCATATCTTTACTATAACAATGCTTTCAACAACTTCTTACACGTTTTTTTGATCGTATATACTTTTTAAACTTTTATTCTCAATTTGTCCATATACGTAGCTCAAATCATAAAGCATTCATTCAAAAGATATATCTGATTCACCTCTATCATATATTTTTTTTTAAAAAACTCCCCTCTCGTTTTGTTGCTTCATTGTATGGTTGGAAGGGCCTAAGAAAGTCTGGAAAAGAGTATGATTTGGATTTGTTTATATTGTATGGAGCTAATGATGAATGTATAAACTCCAAGGCCACTTGGTCTCTTGATCTCTAGAAATAACAATGGTGTAATTGTCGTTGTTAAGACTAACTCAGTATTGACCTTTTTGTTTAGATTAGATGCTTTTTGGTATCAGTTTATATAATTCTGATTTATACATCACGTCCCTCAAAAGAAACCTGAATCCTTACCTCCCTCCAATATTCACGAAAAATTGTTCTGTTGTTACCCTGGTGATGTTGCTTTTCCTCGTTAAGAATGATTTTCAATAGGATTTCTTGGTTTCTCATTTTCTCTAGATCTTTTTCAGAATTCTTAAATCTATTGTTAAGTCTGCTTCTGAAAAGATTTCTTCTTTGTATTTCACTAAAGAATACCTTGCGCCTATGGCCAATTTGTATCTCCATAGATCAACAATTCATCATTGCATGGAATATTGTTGTCTTGTTACATTTGGTAAGGTTCTCTTTCTCTCTCTCTCTCTTTCTCTCTGTCTCTCTTTCTCTCTCTCTCTCTTTCTTTCTCTCTCTCTCTCTTGATCGAGTTCAGAGATGTATTTATAACTTAATAGGCCAAGGCCTTCCTTTTGCGCTTTTGTTTTATCGGCAAAATGTGAATTGTCTTAGTCTTTTCTATTTATATTATCTTGGGAAGTGTTTTAATGAGATTTCCTCACTGGTATCATTTTACTTTGTTGCATCCTTTGTGACCCCTTTTTCTCACATCCTCTTCCTTGTTGTGCTGCTCCTTATTGTAATAAATCCTTCTATGAATGTGGTTATTTTCCCTTGGATAGCTAAACTGTAAAACTCTTTGGCGTTTGAGTACTCTCGTTGATGAAATGATTTAAATGCTTTTAGGTCTCAGGTCAACTATTATCTCTTAGCCTTACTTTTTTCTATCGTTTCTTCTTTTTTTTTCTTCTTCTCTTTCGTCTTCTTCTTGTTCACAGTTTCATACTGTTAGTGGCTTTTTGCATTTTTTTTGGTTCTTAAAAAATCACAAACGTCAGTGTATCTCCCTTGGGTTCCATTGAAGTCTCTTAACAAGAGCCTATGGTTGTAGATCATAGTCAGGAGGATTTGTTGGCATCAAGAGTATAACCTTCTTTTTTTTAGTCTAAACTCATTTTTTTTGCCTGATGATATCTTTGAGTCTCAGGATGTTCATTTGTCTATACTGCCTCTAATTAGTAGACATTTATTTAAGAGTCTGTTGGTTGTTGTCAGCCACTCATGCAAACCATAATAATAAAAATTGAAATTTAATAATTGTAGCAAAAACTGATTAGTATACTGCCTTGATAATTTTCTCCTAACTCTACAGCATCTTTAGAGTTATTCTAGCTTGGTGTTTAATTAATGCATGTTGCGTGGTTTATTTTGAATAAAAACGAATGTTTAGGACTCAAAAGTACCGTCAGGATTTTGATTTTAAAGTACGAAACCATTTCAAATTGTGAATCTCCTGACGTTTGTTCTGGATTGTTGACCATAAAACAATGTAACTCTCTATCTCGTTTATTATCAGTCTAGACTTCCAGTTTAGACTTGATGATTGGATAGCAAAATGGGGAAGAGGTTAAAAGGTTTCTAATTCTTGTCCCATGTCACAGGTAATCTGGGTGTATGAGTGCTTTTAGCCAAAACTTGTAGTTGAGTAACTACTGGTTTTCTCATTGTTATTGGAATCTTTGGGTTAACTAATTTTTTAGAGAAATTTGGTATTTAAGAAATTTTGAATTAGCTTACCATGTCTGCTTGCAGGTTTGTTGTTAAAGAAGCACTGCTAAAATTAGAAAAGCATCCATCCTGTATTGAAACTGATGAAGAATTTTTCAACAGTGAATTTGATTTTGAGGATGAAAATCGTTCTTTGGCTCCAATTGATGGGAATGAAAAAGAGGAAATTAATTCTTCTGATAAAGTTGAAACTCAATGAGACCCAAATTCTGTCGTTGGCGAGCCAGTTGCTTATAATGTTGCACAAAATTGAAAATGGAATAGAAATAAAATAGAAAGTAGAAATCTTCCAAATGTGTGGAATTTACAAGATACGAGGTCCCTATACTAGAACATTTTGGTGGTTGTAATAAACCTTGTGAGTGATTTCTGAAGTTGTTTGACCAAGGGGTCCAAGACACCATTCTGCTTCAGTGTAACCTATACACGAATCAGAGGGCAAGTCAACAAAACATGTGCTATACGCATTGATTGGCATTAATTTTATATAAGCTAACACAAATTGATATCCTGGAAAGATTGTTGGTCCAGAGACATTGACTGGCATGTGGTATTAGTGGATTCAGCACTGGAGAGAGTTAGCTTTGAACAAATACTTTTACAATTTACATGCCAACGATTATACTGCTTTGCCAGCTGAAAGCAAGTATAAACTTTTCCAGTTAAGACCTCTACTTTTGGCCCTGAATAATAACTTTACTCAAATTTACTCACTGTCACACAGGCAAAGTATTAATGGGAGTATGATTCTTTTTTTTGGAACGTTCAACCCTTCGATGGAATTTTTGAATGTGAAAGGTATCCATGCTTTTAGTAGTATTCACCCAACTAGAAATTACCTTTCTTGTGAAGCACTATGGAACAAAAGAATGACCTGTGGTGATCACGAGATCCACGTAACCAAACGAAGTATTGTTTATTACAAATGTCGTACGATAAATGTGTCCATATTATTTCTAATTTTCATGGAACAGAAATGTTGTCCATTTTTCTTACAAAAAATAATGTGAAAAACTAAAAATTACATGTCTGGAAGCAGTTTGAGACTACAATAATTATACGAGGGGATGAAAAAGCAGATATGCTTTGATCAATACCTGGATTGGGCAGAAATTCAAACAAGTGGACAGAATTTTATTTGGGCTACTGGAGAGGACTTTATGCAATTTCCTTGTGGTCTACTTCAAATCAAGTAACATAACCACTCCAACAAAGAAATTTCGACGCGATATCTTTTTATCCCTGTTCACTTCAAGAAGACCTCAAAAGGTACGCCGACCTTTAAGCAGCACAAAATCGAGATTGTCATGTACAATCATGCCCTCATAGTCAATGTTCATCATCTGTAATGTTCTTGTTCTCTAATGAGAAGAAAAAAACCTCCTTGATAAACATTAAAAAATGAAATCGTAAATTGTGTATTGGATGCAAAATCTTCTAAGGCAGTGTTTTTCCGACCATGCTTGAAAAAGATAACATATTTATAAAAAGTACATTATGCATTACAGTTGTTTGGATGATTTTTCCATTATTTCTAATACTCTTTTATGAATTCTTCTAGTCAAATAGCAGTTGGTTAAACAGTGACATTAACATAAAGAAGTGGAAGGGCAAATAGAGGGGCAAGTGAGCCAGTTTTCCTATTAGTACATGTTATCCAGAAAAGCCTTGCAGTGACAGAAAAAATATAGGTGATCTTGGTTAATCAGAAGATCGAAATATCAGGGGAAAAAATATATATTATAGAAAAGTTTATCGTAATGTTCATGAAGGATAAGGTAAAATAAGTACATTGATTTCCTCTAATGTATATGCAACTACACACTCCACACTTTTAAAAGCTTTAAAAAAATTTTTATTCAAACCAAAAAAAACCTTATAATTTGTATTTTTCATTACTTTAAGAAAAATTACCTGAAACTAAGTCTTTCAGTAAATTCCATAATGGAGCTTCAGCCTTGGTAAAGACTTTAAGTATGCAAACAATAATTTTATATTAAAATCTACAAAACGTGACATTACAGTAGCAAAGACAAGAAAAGTTCCATTATAGCTTCATGCAATTAAACGAAAGTAGTTGAAGAAACGGATTTGCTTTGAGAGTCAATAATGACATTAGAACATCACAAGGAGTGAGTATGTATCAAGTATCACAATAATTATGAAAATAGGGTTAAGGATTCTAGTAATGCTTCAAGGAGGAGGTCTTTTGTATCGCATGTCTTACTTTGTGGAAGAACGAGGCTAAGTGCACCATTATTAAAACAAATTGTATTGCTATCCCCAATTATTGTTTAAACAAGACTGATTGAACACTTTTTAAAAGACAAGAAATCATCTCAGACCATATTTCTTCTCCCTATTGCACCTAGTGACTGTACTAAATACTTGTAACGATTGAATATATATATAAACAAACAATCATTAGTTGATGAGCATGTTTGGGCAGTAAGTGGTCTATGACAGTATACAGAGGTTAACAATTTGAGACCCCAGGAGGTGGATTTGGGGGGTGGTTAACAGGAACAAACCGAGTTAGGTAGTTTTGACAGACGAAAAAAGTATTTTTCAACTTATCTCCAAGACACCTTTCATAAACGTTTGTGTTTAGGAGAGTGGTTTCAGGAATTTTGGGAGCAAATGTCGTAAAGTTTAGTCTAAAATGGCTTTTTTTTTTGCTAAATTATTGTGATGTAATTTATTTTCAAATCCTATAATAAATGTTAAAAAAATAGGGAGTAGATTTCTGCTACTTTTACCAATTGTATTTACCAAAAGCCTATANAACAGGAACAAACCGAGTTAGGTAGTTTTGACAGACGAAAAAAGTATTTTTCAACTTATCTCCAAGACACCTTTCATAAACGTTTGTGTTTAGGAGAGTGGTTTCAGGAATTTTGGGAGCAAATGTCGTAAAGTTTAGTCTAAAATGGCTTTTTTTTTTGCTAAATTATTGTGATGTAATTTATTTTCAAATCCTATAATAAATGTTAAAAAAATAGGGAGTAGATTTCTGCTACTTTTACCAATTGTATTTACCAAAAGCCTTAGCCCAATATGCATATGGAATTCAGGGTGTTTCCTAGAATGATGAAACCGTAAATTTTCGAGTTGTTAAACTATGTACTGATGTACATTTTGTGTAACTGAACCCTAAAGTAAGAAAAGCCGTAAAATAATGTTTTATTAAACTAATATATTTAGTTGATTTTATATATAATATTTATATTGACTTGACTTGACTTGACTTAGGGCGGATGACTCTGAGACTTCACATGTGCTCACCAGACGTCTTTTCATATTTGGTAGGGTCAATTTTGGAATTCACCGGTACATGTCTCAAAATTGGGCCTCAAATGTTTTTTATTATGTCATTGATATTGAAAATAATTTGGTATTAATTAGTAACAAAATTTGTATTTTTTGATAGATTCACTATTGTCGCTTAACAAATAAAGGCCCCATTCAAAGAGCATCAGGGACATTTCAGAAAAAACTCTTCTTCAGAAACATTTCCCTTTATTTTGAGCTGATCCTATTTGAATCTTTGTTGCAGGAAGTAAGATTTTTGAGATAAAAAATAAATCAGTTGACACCCTGGCAGTAATATCAATTAGCCTATCACTAATTTAACACAGTTCTTTTCTCTGTGATGAGTGGCAGAGCACTGAGTTTGTAAATGCTCTGAAAAAGAAGGTTTAAAAAGTACCAGGGGAAAAAATTATAAGCAACCTGCAGTGAAGTGACTTTAAGCTTTGCTTAGGATGTATGGAATGAAAGAGAAAAATGCTGAGCATAAAAAATTCTTTAGGATAAAAGAAACTCTTTTAAAGTGTAACTTTTTTACCAAGCAAAACTTTCACTGTAGCTTTACCTAATTTTTCCAAAAATGAAATTTAAAAATTCTAAACCAAACAAATATTCCTGATCTTGCCAGAAAAGGTGATGGGGCCATCATTTTGGTTTTGGAATACTATTTTCGCAAATTCAATGTGCTGGTTAACCTGGACAAAAAATTCAAAAGTCATCACCAACTCATTTAAGACAGTTAAAATGAATTTAAAAAATAGGTGGTTCTAAAATTATGCACTGCTTTACACGCCCTTTTGATAATAATAGTGTTGTTTTCGTTTTAACCTCAGTATTCTTATCATTTAGACAAATATCAGTCTCATGTATTCTTATTATAATATATTCTTAGAATAACTACGGCCTATTGTTAATAAGAGACTTGTTAAATCCTTTCCACGCTCCGAGAGTCATCTCCTTCTTCCATCACGAGTTCGACCCACCTCTACACACTATTATGACAATGCAACCATCTGTATCTATAAAAATCTATGACTAAATATCTTGAAAGAAATGTGTTGCTGTGATTGACTGACGTCACAACGTTCGATTACACTTGTCTTTTTTTCTGCCATTACATTGTTAAGTTATTATTTTAGATGATTCGTTAAGTTCAGTTTAGTTGCTAATAAGAAATTGAACTTCTGCGACGTGAAACAATGAATGGGATTAGATTTTCTGGTGAGTTATACAAATTTTCGTACCTAGAATAAAAGCTGAGTCAGGGAATATTCGAGGGTATTCTTCATTCATTCTTTAGTCCATTTTCACCCTCGATACTTTTAAAAAGTATATTTTTATAAAAAGCAAGTATCTGTGGTAAACATTGCAAGATACTTCATATAAGTTTGCATTGAAGCTCCCTACCATGGCCAATTTTTTGGAAGAAACCAAAGATTAGGATATTGACATTGAACCATTTGGCAATGAGATGAATAAGGATAACGTTATTATTGTGTCACTCACTCCTTTGGGTATGAAAATAGGAAGATAAGAATAATTGCATCTGAAAATGTTTCTTTGCTAATTTTTCTACTTTTGAATAAAGCATGCCTCTCAAATGAACAACTACTGGAAATATTAAAATTTTAATATACCAGCTGTTGGTGGAGGTAGTACTGTATGGCAACTAAACAATGTCATATAGAAATATATTTCGTTTAATAACAATACATTACACCATATCTTTTATTTCATTGTATCATATTCTTACAGAGTGAAACGTTTAATGAGTTGATGTTTCTTATTACAACAGGCGTTTTCTGGTCAAAATCGATTTAAACTGTCTCAGAAAGGGGAATAACAATTACAGATCACTGCTAGTACGTGGATTTTCTTTGCGACAAGTGATCTCTCATTTGTCAACTTACTTCTAATTAGTGGATAGTAACAAGTTCTGATTTCGAAGGAAAAAGAAAATTCATCGTTTCAAAATTTAATTGTTAAAGTTCCTTTTGTGTAACTTTTATTTACTCCAACTAATTTAATAACTTTCCACGTACAAGACAAAATAAAGTCCACTGGAATTCCAAGCAATATCACAGAAAGGACATAAAGTGAAATTGTGGCTTTGAAATTATCTGACGGTTTTGTAATGATGCTTAGTTCAGACGAATCCGACCGTGGTATAGTTCTTGGTATTACAAGTAAACTTGAAAGAATTGATAATACCTAAATAAATATTATTTTAATTAAGTAATATTTGTACAAGACTGCAAACATTTATGAATTCATGAGCCTAAATTTTATGTTTTTCATAACCCTTTTAAGCCCAAGTCTGAGAAGCAGTGTATAACATTTAATTGACTCCTTTCATACTTTTGCGACCTAACGCAAAGGCGACTAATTAACAGATACATCTTTCTACCGGGAAAAAATTTGCAAACCGATGTTGTTAAGCAGCTGTACTTTTTTGTATTACATTATGCAGTATTTAATTCCAAGAATATTACATTTCAGTGGCTCCGGAGCCGGTGAGCTTTTCAAAAAACGCTAACGTGACTAAAGATATCAAGTTTTGGACCATATTCTTTGTGAGATTGGATGTTTTGATCTTCTACCTTGTTTGTTCTGTGCTAAACCAACGTACTCGCCGATATATAAAATGAACTCGTGACTGAAAACGTCGACAGCAGCTGGAACCTTCTAATGAAGCCGAAGAAGGCAGAGGAGAAGGCTCATGCAAGGAGAAAAAATAACGTGTGTGTTTAAAAGAAAAATCTGCTTATATTTATCCATTGGATTTAGTACGGTATCTTTCTTATTTACATAGTCAAACACTTCATTTCAAAGAAAAGTGCTTCATTGTATTGTATGGATAAATTTTCCTCTTTGCAAAGCCATATATGTTCGTTTTCGATAAGTTTATTTCAAAGTACTAGTTCATTTCTATAAACTAATTTGTATGAAACATGAGAAAACCACAAAATAATGTACATTTTGTCACGGCATTTAATTTGCTACTAAAAGACAAATAGATCAGCAATCAGATGTCAACTCTTCTTACAATACCTCGTTGCCACAATTTGAAAATCTACAGCGGACAGTGATCGAAAAAGGTTAAATCACCGAACTATCGAATTGGGCATTCATTAACATTATTTCAATAAGAGCAGCGAATACTTGTCTGTCATCTATACCCTCTTCGTCCACAAACAATTCAGGATTATTTATGGTATAGCCTATCATTCAACTTCCCATTATGAAATCATAACATGGCCCCAACTATATTCATTGTCCTCCGGAGAGTTATGTTTTTAAGTCTCACTGGACATTCAAAACCTGCTAACAGATATCACTTTAAATCTGCCAGAATAATAGGCATTTCATTCCCCGCTTATGTACATATATGTAGTGGTTTCGTGAAAAAGGGTATTAATTTGATCCTCACAAATATTGTATCATAACGCCTTAACCGTGAATGTCAATGATTCCAAGTGCCCAAATAAAACAGAAAAAAATAATTTCCTGATTGAACCTCTCTTAGGTCATCTACCGTTTTCAATCACTCAAGCACTGTATCAGTTTCCTCTATGCTCATACTTCATTATCTCATTATTTCTTCATTGCAAGGATGGTTTACAATGAATGAATTTACGAGAAAATATGGATCAAATTAGCCAAAAAATGTTAAATATCCCTAACAAAAGTTTAGAAATGGACCCGAACAATCCTTTCGTTACACTTGGTATTAATTGCACCCTTAGCTAAATTATGTAGTGGATAAGGATATACTTTTGTGTCATTTGTGCATTACTCAGTACCAAAGAGATCATTTGAAACTGTCCATCAAAGCACACATGGCTTTTATTTCTCATGGGATATTGTAATTAGAAACGAGACATTGAAAAGCTCAAAAAGCACAAATCTACAAGCTGCCATCGTGAAGCGACAAGTAGTGCCATTATGCCAATGAAAACTGGCAACCTCCCAGAAGTGTTTTTTGGCAGCCTGAAAGAAAAATCTGAAAATCTGTCGATGTTTTTTTATGTCTTAGTAACCCTTCACTTTTTGTGTCGACTAGATAACAATATGAGGACACTAAGACACAGAAGGCAGTTTCCATCAGTTACATTACTGCAAAGCTAATATCCACAGAAGTATGTCAAAATGGTTTGAAAATAAGAGCATGAATTGTCTATCTTTAAAGATAGACCCTTAACATATTCAAAATTCTTTTAACTATCATGGCTTATAAAGTCACTGGCGTCTCGAATAGAGAGCAATTCTTAATATGCAAAATCGGAGTTGACTAAAACCTACAGCAGCAGCAGGAGTTCATAGGTTTGGATCTAGTACCAAGTATTTGTGTTGACAACCTAGTGACTTGTGTTCGCGATGTTCCAATACCCTGTTGTGGACAATGCTACGATAGTGCCATAGCTGGTGTTAAGTTGGGTGTAGCTACAGGTAGAAAATAAAGGGAATCTAGAGCAATCCTTACAAATTATTACTGTCATTACTTTCACCTTACTTTAGGTGACACAGTAAAGGAAGTCAAAAGCTTCATTGATGCTCTTACTAAGACGGATAAAGTCTTCAAGCTTATGAAATACTTCCTGAAACATGGGCGTCTTTTGGATAAGCTCAAACAAGAACAGGCACCTGAAACACCTGGACTTAAAACTCTCTGCTTAACTTGGTGGTTTTTTGGTGGTAGCTCGCTTTAAAACGTGCTATAATTGGACTATCTTGCAAAACAGAAAATAGACTTCGGATACAAAATTGGATTTGGAAGTAAGAGCTCGGGACAGTGGTGTCCAACATTAAAAGTTGATATTTTCGTATAACTTCGGTACAAGGTCAGTTGCATTTGTTCTGGGGCACAGCGATAACCTTTCTATTCATTGTACACAAATGTCAACAAATGAATGCCAGAAAGTCTTGAATAGGACTGTGAACTCTCAAAGCTATTCGGGCAGAAAAGTCCTAGGATTTATTCTGGGCAAGTATCACTCACAAAGCATAAGAGCTTTACATTGAACCCCCACTATTATTGTAAAACGTCGCATTTCTGTACACTTTGAAGGTAAAGGAACGGCCAAACTTTACACCAGCACAAAGATTCATAACCACTAAATGTACTCCTGTGCACTAGCTTCTATGAAGGTTTGCATCAAAGAAAGTTTTTTTTAAGATGATTATGTAAAAAAAGCAAAAATCTACTCTTAAAGACCACCAATAGCCAGCCTCATGACAGTGAAATACTGAGCATTATCAAACTTTGTTGGGGCGATCTGCGCCATAATTGCTTAAAAGTACAATTGCAAACACTATAGCAGAAATCCACAACTGCTGCAAGATATATAAATGTGCCACTGTATTGTATTGCTTGTGCAGTCTCTTCCCGATGCAACAAGGCTGTTTAGCGAGATAGCCTCACTTGCAAAATTATACTTGTTGGCACCAGCTATTAATGCTAGTAGTGAGAGGTTTGGGTCAAATCTAACGAGGGCCAAAACCTATTTAAGAAACACTATTTAACACGACTGAACATTATCCTCTCTATATGTGAAATAGAAGCTATTAATTTGGTCGACATTGCCAACGAGTTTTGGGGATAAGATATTTATTGCAAAGTTCACTGGAGCCTGATCTTCCCCAGATCTTTAATAAACGAAAACTATAACAACTCAAACACACACGTTTCGCTGAATTATATCACCATCTCTATTTATGTATTATTATGAGTTCATTGAAAAGTATTACGACTTAAGTGAAGTGAAAAGATGCCCTGTTTTCACTGGCATGTAATTTTTCTACCAAATTTTCCTGCATTTGTTCCAACGACCAAAAAGAATTAATTTTGAATTCGATTTAAATTCAAATTTTTTAATTTTTTATTTTTACAGAACAATAGATATAGAGAGATATTACAATTAACCAATTTGCTTTTTGATTTATGAGGCCATTTCTAATCTATCTGCATAATTGTAACCAGACATACTGATAGGTGTGTGCGATTTTACAGTCTGCAATAGGGGTAGTGTCCCTATTGGAAACTGTAAAGTCACACACACATTCCCCTTAGTAGGAAATTCATAAAAAAAGAGTGAATAAACATTATGGAATAAATGTTTAAATCCAAATCAAATTTGTCTACCCTTCCCCATTACCCCATATCTTTTTACCTCTTGTCGCTATCGTATTTGATTTTAGCTTATTTTAGCTTATTTTATATTTTATGTTGGGCAGTGCTGTTGCTTTGTATTGCATACTTGTGAATGACAGATAACAACTCTCATACTGTTTATTCCTTTTTATTTCAAAGTCAATACTTCGAATGGAGTAATATATCAAAAGCCAAGCAATATGTGTACTGGTATTTTTGCTAAAGATTTTATAAAAAAACAAATTTTTATTTAGTTTAAAAATCAAGATATTTATTATTATATATACGCCTAGGTATTCCATCATTTTGTTTTAATATGAAAGTAAAAATAAACCACTTTTTAAGAAGCTAAATCTCTGAAAAAATGGTTACTTACAAAAACTATGGCTTACCTTCACTTAATGTACTAACTTTCCATCTTATTCTACCTTTTACATCTTTTAACCATGTTTTAATCCCGATTTTAAATAAGTTGGAGATATCCAGTTAATGCGTAAAAACAAAGATATTGTTACATATCTTTTCAAAGACATACCACAGTTAACATCTTCTGGTGACTGTTCATGGTCATTGGTCAAATAGTCTCTTGTCACACAACATGTGTTCCATTAGCGTCTAACCGTATAAAATATTTTTGTCGTATTTAACTGCCTATAGAAATTGTCTCTAAGGACAATTTACCATCCTTTTGCTTTACCTTTAAACTATACAACAATATATTAACCAATTTATTATTCTTGTATCTATTCGGCAACTGAAAATGACATAATGTATTCTTTCTGAGGTTAACCATGACCTCTTTAAACTAACTCATTTGATTTCAACTCACTTTGCAACAGCATTATGACAGATTGCTTTACAAAACTGGCAATGTTGATTTTTGCCTTGTCTTTTTTCAGTTGGATTGAAAACTGGTACAATGAATCAAACTGAAGCTCTAATATGCGAACTTCAAACATACCAGTAATATAGAAGAAAAAAGTTATTTTTATATGAAGAATTAGACATAGTACGCTGTCATTCTTTGTATAAGAATGCTTTATATCCTCCAACAAAGTTTGCATGACTCAAGTGTCAAATAAATGTCTTGATAGCGGTCTAAAAAGACATTGTGTTTTTTTCCCAGAGAATAAAGTTGATTACAAAGATGGGTATGTAACTGAAAATAATCTAATATCTTATGGGAAAAAATCTGAGATAGTCAGTTGTTTAATGATCGGTGAAGAATAGAATTGGGTAAATATCTATTTATAGTCAATAAAATTATCCGTGCAAATCCTATTAAATGACAACAGAAAAATTACTAAATAAACATATACTATGTGTCAGTCAAACCTACAAGAATTATAAAAACAAGCTCAAAAAGTATAACATTTTAAAGAAAGACCTCATGCTGCATTAAAGCTTTCTCAAAAGAAAGTACTTTGTATATTATTTTTGTGGTCCAAAAATAGCATGCATTTACTTTTCTCTCGCTTTTAAAAGGAACAATTGCTTACGAAAAATGCTGCAGTGAAGAATTAATGACCACAATTTGTGATCTGTCAGCCAAGAGCTCCATCTCTGGGTTCACGACAAGAATGTCGTCAGTAGCTGCTGACATTTTTCACCCTGTGTCTCTTACTCACCTCTTTACGGTTTCCAGTGACCATTTAAAAACAGAATCATTTACAATAAAGTAAAAAAAAAAGACAGCACAATCCATCCTTTTACACTGCATCGAATAAAGCCACCGTGTACCAAACCGATAGCTACACTCCTCATAAATCTGAAACGGAATTAAATGGAAATCTTCGGTATTCTTGTGTTCTACTTGTAGCATTCACAGATATGTAATAAAGCATTTTATTTTATTTGAAATACATTTTCTATCTGATTTTTAACAGCTCCTCATAAGTTTTTTTCCAATTTTTTAATATACAGACAAAGTAGTTAACATATTTCTGTGACTGTTTCTACGACAATCTGAACTACCAGAGTTCAGGTTGTAGTATACAACTTCATTCTGATCTTGTTTGTGCCAAGTTTGCTCTCGACCATAATTGGAGTACCTCATCCAAATCTGCCAACAATAGCTTTTGCGCATCACAGGATAATTACTTTTCATATTTGCCAGGAATGTCACATTCATTCAAACAAAATTTTTGAAAAGTTCATCAAAGTTATACTTTTCACAAATATTCCTCCTCTTCTTGTTACTGGAGCATTGGTATTTTGTGGCGGGAAATGATATTTACCCTGTGAAAGATGTGGCTCTTATACAAAAAGTAAGAAAAGAGCCAGTTAATTTTTCTGTAATTGGTTTTCAAAAGATTAAATCGTCATCAAATCAGTTTTATGTGGCGATCTGTTTTCAGATTAGAGGTAATGCAAAGTTTGGTATGGAACAAAGTATCCAACACTAGTTTTGGATTTGAAACATGAAAAAAGCACTGACCCTACTGAACCACTCTGGATGGTGTTATCTTAACTTTTGGTCTTATCCAAGTTTATTTGGTTTTTTTCATCCTTTTTAATCGTCAAGCATTATTTTTCTTGATTGTTGGTCAAGAAATGGCTAACCTTAGCAAATACAATATAAAGTATTTTTTATGTTACTGGAAAATGATACACAAAAAATTTGCAAGCAACATTTTTATTGTATGCACTTACAATCAATGACTTCATTGAAGTGCGTAGCTTTGCTGTGCATGTGAAATGCAGGAAAGAAAAGGTTAACGTTTCTATTGGTGGCAATTATACATATATACACCCTATCCTCCTCCTGGTATAAGTGAGAAGATTTGTCGGTGAATCAGGTCATTTAATGTTTCCATTTTGAATTAACCTCGAAATCTAATACTAATACTAATACTAATACTAATACTAATACTAATACTAATACTAATACTAATACTAATACTAATACTAATACTAATACTAATACTAATACTAATACTAATACTAATACTAATACTAATACTAATACTAATACTAATACTAATACTAATACTAATACTAATACTAATACTAATACTAATACTAATACTAATACTAATACTAATACTAATACTAATACTAATACTAATACTAATACTAAT
>RDPX01000002.1:2047166-2074659 GCA_003991215.1 Morbakka virulenta | reverse complement strand
AACAATACTAATAATATACGAAGTATAACAATAACACTAATACTAATACTAATACTATACTAATACTAATACTAATACTAATACTAATACTAATACTAATACTAATACTAATACTAATACTAATACTAATACTAATACTAATACTAATACTAATACTAATACTAATACTAATACTAATACTAATACTAATACTAATACTAATACTAATACTAATACTAATACTAATACTAATACTAATACTAATACTTATCAAATATCGCACCATCTTTATTCAGGATGTCCTTTTCAGTAAAAATTTGACTGCGGTCACTAAGGGTTTTGTTACTAAATCTCACCCTGATGAAAGCAGTAATAGATTTTTAATCAGAATAAGAATAAGCAGACGCATATTAGACAAATTCAAATTAAAGACAAGGGGCTTTATAACATTGCACCTATTTGGTAGGGCCTACACTAAATTCTACTTAAAGCAAGTTAAAAGAAACAAAAAACAATTTTTTAATTATTTATGTCCTTTGCATTCATGTTTGATACATTATTTGATATGAATGTGTGTGTGTGTGTGTGTGTGTGTGTTTTGCGAGGGGAGGGTTCAGTGGTAAATACTCACAGTTGTTTTTTCTATTTTGAAAAATATTACATATATCCTAATATACATGTATGTTTAAGTCAACAGCTCTCATCCACTAATTGTTTTCATTTTCAATGGAAATTATTTAAATTGTTTTAAGAGGTGTCAGTTAAAAGATGTATTGAGTATAATGGCAGCAGTATGCTTTTCATCAGTTTGACACATTTTCATTAAGAATTTGCAATAATGATAGACAACGAAGTAGACCAAATAACAAATAGCACAAGTGTTTTTTGTAACAATTTCACTTTAATCATTTCATTTTGCTCTTTTAAAAAAAGAAAAGCACATAGTAAGTACTATTTTAGTAATAAAAGTGTCATTTTATTCCTGTTTATTAAAATTCATGTTTTTCAGTTAACTTAATAACTACCGACGGGCCACAAGTATATGTGTCTTTAATAAGTTTCTTTCTCTGATAATTATTTTTTTGATCTCCTTTCCAAGGTCCTTAAGGTCCTTTCCAATGCTCTTGAAATACATCATAACCTTTCGCAATGGAAACAAAGCCTCCCGCCAATGTAGTTTTTTGCAAAAGGGTCACGAAAGCCATGTTATTAACTCCAGTGTCTCGAATAGCAGCCAAGGCAAACCAATAGATAACATTCTTTCTGTACGTCATCAGCTCTTTTGTTTTTTTCTATTGTGTTTCGCAGCCAATCCTTAACTGTCGTACGAATCAGGCTGTCAGGGCAGTTCCGAAGCAGAGAGAAAAGTACATTAAATCTAATCAAATTTTAACAACGCATCTGGAGAGAAGTATCGAGCCGTTATTAGAAACATACGATGGGATGTCTCGCAAGTTTTTTCCTTTCTGTCAGTTAAACGAAATTTAGGTCATGAGCAGCGTCTTAAGCTAAAAGAAGATAGGAGACTTGTCCTAAAGATACTTTGAAGAATTGTTCTTGTGAATCTGTTTATTAGGCATTTTCGAAGATATTTAGAGAAGAGGAGAAAAGCATTAATTGTTTTCTGTCCGTGTTTAATCATGGGAGATTTTTTAAAGATAAGAAAACAAATGACCATTGCGAGAGAGTTTACAGCAGGCTGGAAAGGGTTATTTCACCTTCAAGGTCGTGCAAGCAAACTTTTGCGAAAATGTTGTACTTTCTTTTAACTCATACAATCCACGTCATTTTGAGAGATTTTCTTAGAAAAAATTTAATCAATATTTACAGAAACAAATGCAAATATTTATACAGCTTTACCCACCGAATAAATGAATTTCAACCTTATTTATGAAATGTTATCGATTAGGCCAAAATTACGATTTTCGTTATTTTGCCACTAAATGAAATAACTATTTCCTATTTCTTTAATGTTATTTTATGTAAATATGTAAATATGTAAATACTGATGGCATGGGTAAGGCAACAAACTATCAATTATACAAGGAGGTTTTAGTAAAAGGGGATGGCAAAAAACGTCGAGAAACACTTTTGGATCCGTTTGGACCCGCAAAATTTTAGTAGCACTCTGCCCACTGCACGCCGCCCCTGAGTGCAAACAAATAGAGTTATGTATTATTTGGCTTATTACGGTATGTCAACACTAAGAAAAAAAATTTATTTAAACCTTATTTTTGCAATGTAATAGGATGTTATATTTATCTTTTTAACCGAATTGA
Source organism: Morbakka virulenta (assembly GCA_003991215.1). Classification (NCBI taxonomy): domain Eukaryota; kingdom Metazoa; phylum Cnidaria; class Cubozoa; order Carybdeida; family Carukiidae; genus Morbakka; species Morbakka virulenta. The sequence goes on along the minus strand of RDPX01000002.1, from coordinate 2,072,401 downwards.
AAGAAAAACTTTGTCTATTTGACCGAATCAGAAGTTTAGTTGGAAATCTTTACACTGCACATTTGTTAGTATTCGTGAGTAAGCACAACGAACTAGTACTTAATAAGTAAAAAAAAGCCAAACCTTGAATGAAGCCAAAAAAATTGCATTTATTTGTACGTGATCGAAAATATAAAAATATCACATGGCCTGGCTCAGTACTAATGTTGTGTGTTCTTTCGTTTTATCAAAGAAATGTGAGGACAAGTCAAAGCACTTTTAGGGACTTAAAAAGTGTTTTTTCTTCTTTTTGTTTGTTTGAGGGTTGTTTTGTAATTATTTTTCAATTGAACAAGGCAAAAAAATACAGATGAAGTAAGGACATGGTAACAAAAAGGGGAAGATTATGACGACTGGTAGGTGTTTTTATTTCTATGAGTACTGATCAGGGAAGCACAAAGAAGGAAGGAAGAACCAGTAGTTCGAGAAGGGTAATATAATCACCTCTCTTAATTCAAACAGTTTACTAGAATTTCACACCGTATCCTATAAAAAACAACAACAACAATGAAAATAATGATTATGATAATTCGAATACTTATACAGGAAAAACTATCAGCATAATGATAATACTGTTTTCTTAAGGGTCTTGTCAGACTGGAGCCCTGAAAAGCTGTCAGAGTATAAATTTCTAAAGAATATCAACAGCGTTAGAATAGGGATTGTACTGCAATCGCACGAGAAATTTATTGAAAGCAGGCCATAAGAGAAGTTACTTCATAGTAATATCTTTCATGGAGATACTTGTAAAACAAACATAAAGGTACACTAGAAGCCTGAGCAAGGTCAATGAGATTTTAAGTAAATTTGCCTTTATAAATCTAGTATTTCCGACTCTCTCAATCTAGGTACAATTAAATTTGTTCGACAGCGAGGCTATGTTCAGCCAACAAATTGAAGGTCTGTAAATTAATGGGAACAATTTGTCTGACAATAGATTTCATTCCAAGAAATTACTAAAGTTTACTAGCATTCCCTTAGATAAAGTTTAAACAACATATACAGAAACATATGAAAAAAAGTTTACACAGAAAGCTTATAAAAACTAAATCACTACTGTTTGAAAACAAAGTTATTACAACATTTTAAAAGTGTTATCTTCCGGATAATTCTAGTCTCGGTTCAAATATAGGAACACCGACCGAGGAAACTCTCCATGCAGCATTAATTGAAAGTACAATGACATTAGGGATGATTAGTTAAATAAACAATGATGAAGTCCTAGTTTTTCAATCGGGATAATTTTAGCTAATGCATATTGCTCCATACAAAATTGACAAAACCATTCTGCTGTAACTGCAAGCAGTAATACTCAAAAGAGAGACTCAAAGGTTTAAAGAGAAATAATTGTTTTCTTTTGGTATAATCTGTTACATCAAACAAAAATAAGAAAGTATTCCAGTCATTTTTCTCTGGTCAAAAGTCGTGCATGACAGACAACAAGACACTCCAGGGACACTTTTGTTAAACAACGTCAATGCCTTCCCCTATAAAGAACATCATGAAGAGATCAAATGTTTTGCTTTTTTTAAGTTACATTAAGCTTTTATCTCCACTCATTGATACTTTTTAACTAATGAAAACAGTTTGAAATCCAAAACTTTTATCGATGATGGTTATCTTTTCAACCTTGAAGGAACCGACAGCTATTAATAAGATAAACTTTATTAATGTTTGGTATCTTACATCTGATTAAACTCAAGATTGACTTTCTCTGCTAGAAATTAATAGCTTTGAGTAGATTGTAGAAGGGAAATAGTTGTTGTCTGTAGAATAAATTGATTACAATTAGCTTCCCTACGTCATTGTCCATCAACCTCATCAGCTTCCAACGTCACAGAAATAATTTACTTATATCACCCTTGTATAACTGCTCAATTAATTTTTTAAAAGAGTAGTCTTTAACCTTAGGAATTGGCTCTAAGGTTTTCTCCACTAGTTCAGTATGTCGATCATATTTGCAAAAACTCAAAACAAGGCACAAAATCTTTATCTCAACAAGTCCATCGTAACTATAACCCAAAGAGGAGAGAGAGAGAGAGAGAGAGAGAGAGAGAGAGAGAGAGAGAGAGCCCTGGCTGTTTCTATTATTTCCTTGCTGAAAACAAAAGATAGAGATTATGTTGTTAACATTAGAATTCTCAAGCAAGCTAATTTTAGATGAAAGAGGCAAGTAATTAAAGAAAGGACCGTCGTCCCCCAACTACAAGAAATAACTGTATTTCCAGATGCTTGTTTCCCCAAGAATAAATATAAATCAAGAATTTAACTGAATCCATTTACAAAACCAAAGATGCTTGTCTGCTCTTGTCTAATTCCAGGTAATCTATTTCCATCAAAGGATTCACAATATCGTTTAGCAATCTTTGAAAATACTCATTGCATTAATGTTTGCAGTACAAATGTATAAATGACTCAAAGGGCTCCAGCAACTTATTTCCACTTACGAAAACAGTCGTCTGACATTTAGAAAGCTATAGGAATGAGAAATTAATGCATATCGAGACAGAATATAAGAAAGCAGCAGAGTGTTGTTGCGAAGAAAGTTCTAGCAGTCAGAAAAATGCCAAGTTTAAAGTCAGCATCAACAATTCAACTGTTGCTCAAACTTATCATCTACTGTTTCAGATATTAATACACTAATGAGTGAATTAGTCACTGGATGGTTTCAAAAGACTTCTATGTGGAAAGTAACCCAAATTAATATAACTGACTCCTAAAAAGTATCTCTTCAAAGACAAAAAATTTATTCTTACAGTGCTTATATTTTAAATTTTATCAACAATACATTCCCAGTTTAATCCTTTACTAACAAAATACCAACCCTTTCCAGAACAATTCTCTCCTTTAAGAAACCAAAAACTCCGAATTCTCCTCATTACAAACAGTAAGATCCTACGCAATAGAAAGAAAAGCAGTCGTTGTATCACTTCTGGATATCTATACAGCTCTTTTTCAACAAGAACAAAAACAATTCGTCTGGTCTAGTTGCACTTAAAAACTGCATTTGATTTAAGATGAGTTGAAATACCCTATGAGAAAAATGAAACAGAGACCTTAATAGATTTATTTGGCTCCAAGCATTACTCTCTATTTACATGGCAATCTGTTTAAACTAGACATATACTCACATATACTCCAAAACGTATAGAGCAGGAAGCGTATATCAGTCAGTAAAGAAATGTAACGTCTATGGTGACTTTATTATGATACGTTTTTTCATTACAATAGAAGCTCCTCAATCCTCTGTCATACGTAAAGTCAACAGCAGCTACTTTTTACTGAATTTTAATAAATACTTTGATATTACACCTCAGATCATAAATGTGGCAAGAAAAAAGATGAGAATACACAGTGCAATTAGAGGATGAACACTTTTACCGTCTAAAATGACATATAATCAAAATAATGTCAAAAATTGTTACCATCGTTTTGTTGCCTACAAGCCAACAGAATAATCATATGAAGTCTTTAGAAAAATTGGAGACCATTCCTTGCTTATGGTATTATTAAGCCATACGTAATGTTGCTTAATGCTGTGCAACTAGGCAAGGTAACAGGCTAACAGGAATTCACATTATGATACATGGTTGCTGATAAAAATGACATTTCTATTCGAGATAAACCAATTTGTATCAGTCCTTACAGATTGCACCTTGGTTGACCTGATACAGAGGACATAGCAACTACTGTAAAACTCCGAATATACGCCCTGGGCTTATATTAAGTCGTAAGGCTTTTTTCATAGGCCTATATACGGGGGGCTTATATACGGGGGGCTTATACACGAAACAACATTTGTGTTAATAACAACCACTACATTTATTTTGTTTAATGTTTAAAAATGTAACATAACATAATAATATAACATATTCTTTATTGCTCAGTGTCATCATCAAGCTCATACTTTTAAGTCCTCATCTTCGTTCATTTTATTGTCACTAGATTCATCGTCTTCATCCTCACTTTCCAGACAGAATATGTACAATGTACATTGACAGTGAAAGACAGAAAGCACATTGTCATCTGTGCTTATGCACCAACATTACCGCAGAGTGAGAAAAATCCAGAGGTGAGAGAAAATTTCTATCAAGATCTAGAAAACATAATAAACTCAAACAGTAAGAGATCAGTGATTTACCTGTGTGGAGACTTCAATGCAAAAACGGGAAGTGGTCACAAAAAATACCCAAATGTAATGGGGAAATTTAGAAAAGGAAAGTTAAACAGTAATGGAGAACATCTTCTAGACATGGTCTCATAATAACAAATACCATGTTTGACCATAAAATGGCTCACCGCACAACATGGGAGAGCCCAGACAAATCAAGTGATAACCCAGTGAGAAATCAAATTGACTCATAAGATTAGAACACAGGATCTTTCTAAATGATTCAAGATCATATAGTGGCACAAACACATACTCAGATCATTGTCTAGTGACACAAAATGGACTAGACTCTAAAGAGGAGATTATAAGAAGAAAACAGCTTGCAATGGGGAGTTATATGCAATATAAACACATATTGACAAGTAAGAAACTCTCAATAAAAACAAGAATGAGGCATTTCAATACATATGTTGAAAGTATAGATATGTACAACAGTGAACTATGGACACTAACAAAAAATGAGGGAAAGAGAGTAGACACTTTTCAAAGAAATCTGTTAAGAAAAATGATGTGTACCAAATGGCCACATAAAATTACAAATGAAGGAATATACAGAAGAACCAAAGCAAAGAAATGGAGCAAAAAGATCAAAGAAAGGAGATTAAAGTGGCTGGGACAGCTGCTACGGCTGCCAGAGCAGACACTCGCGAGGCAAGCCCTAACAGAAGCAATAAAACCAGCAAAGAGGCAACAAGGAAGACCAGAACATATGGATATCGATGGTCAATAAACACCTAGCAAACATCAGATTGCCATATATTGGAGATAGGGAACTAGAAATAATTGCACATGGCAGAGTAACGTGTAGGACACTAATAAAAACTGATCAAAGACTCTTGAAAACAGAATTTGGGGTAATGTCGACCAACGACGGAAAGCGTATTTGATGAAAGATCTGGAGCCTTGGCATGCTTAAGCATTGATTCTCTGCCAATTATAAGAAACTACCCTCCGGTAGTAAGGCTTTGATGAGGGATTTGTATGTCTTGCCTTTTATGGTGTATTGGGTGCTTTCTGACCATCTTTTTTTAATCTGTTCATTTTGTTCTGGTCTTTCATAGATGAGCATCTGTGAAAAAATTTGCCCCACTGTTTACCAAGTGTGGTTTCAATAGAAGACGCAGTATAGGGAAGTATAAAACTATGAACTTTAAGACGAAAGAAATCAATTTCCTTTAGCTCCCGTCGTAAGGAGGACAAAACAATTAGACCCTAGAAAGTTCCAAAAGTCGGGCATTTCGATAGAAAAGCGCGCGATGGTGGAAAAATATCATTACAGGTCCAATGGGAACAACACTGTGATATGGCCTCTATGCTGAGCGAGTCAGGCGAGATAGAAAAAATTTATTTGAAACGTAAGACAAAGGTACATCAAAGTACTCCAGAGTTCAAACAAGAGAAAAATAACAATTATAAATCGATGTGCACTTTTATCACTGTCGTGTAAATTATTATGTTTTGTTCTGCAGCCCTAGTGCAATTGATGTTTACACCGGTGTTAAATCTAATGGATGATCTCCAGTTTTACTTAACATTGCACTATGTTACTCGCCGTCAATTTAGAATCAATGTGTAGTTTTATTGTAGGTTACCATATTTCAACAATTACCAGGTACATTTTACCACAGACACAGAAGCTCTAATGGATTGGTATCTATTGAAATAATGCAAATATTGATTGGCCTTGCTGGACCAACAGTAATCATATTTTTCTTAATAAATTCTAATACAGCATTATACTTGTGCTTCTGGTTTCATTATTAGAAATAACACAATAGAGAGAGATGCTTACTAGTAATTTTGGCGCAATATAAATCTCGGTTATTAATCAGAGACCTTTTAATTTGTTGTATGCAGCACCATCGAAAAAAAACCCTATGAATGTAGACACGTAATACTTTTAACTCCAAATAGTTGTTTAGTAATGTTTTTGTGAGTTGATTTAGTAATAGCTACGACTACATGTTGTACCATGATCTCGATATTGATTGATTAACACTCAATCTTTCTTGAATTTCTATGACAAACGTCATGTGAAAAAAATCTGATGATGCACCGATTCTCGATATATTGATGTTTTACTTTACAAAAAATTGACAGAAAGATAAGGAACTAGTACTGCTATATTTTAAGTAGAATCGCAGTGGTGACTTTAGAGAGGCACTCCAAGTTATAAATAGTTTTCATTTTACAAGTAACTTTTGCTAATTTTTGTTCTGTTACTAAAAAAATGCTGTTACATAAAAGAACGTATAAAGCCACTTAAATCATTTTCACACAGGGTTGCATCATCAGGACTAAAAAGCCTTATTTCAATATACGTTTTACAGTAAAATAAACTTCTAAAAATATCCAATAATCTTGATTTTACGTACTCAGTGGAAGTCATTGATATTGGAGTTTTATTATTCCTTGTCATGAGTCTATGGGAGATACTTGTATACTACTAACTACTTACTACGTTTTAACTGTATCAATCATAATGTGTGCGAAAATTTCAAAGGGTATTTTGAAGTTATGAAAAACAGGACAAGAAATAAAGGGAAAATGTTAAGGCTACTCCGTCTGAAACAGGAGTCTACGAAGAAAAGTTTTAGATTTCTTGGGGCAAAATTATATAATGAACTGCCACTTGAAGTTCGAAGTGCGACCTCGACAAAAGAATTTATAGTTTTATTTGACAAAGTTTTTAAAGTTTCTATCTAAATGAAGAATGATTTTATATTATTGTATACATCTAATTTTAGCTTCTNAGTCTATGGGAGATACTTGTATACTACTAACTACTTACTACGTTTTAACTGTATCAATCATAATGTGTGCGAAAATTTCAAAGGGTATTTTGAAGTTATGAAAAACAGGACAAGAAATAAAGGGAAAATGTTAAGGCTACTCCGTCTGAAACAGGAGTCTACGAAGAAAAGTTTTAGATTTCTTGGGGCAAAATTATATAATGAACTGCCACTTGAAGTTCGAAGTGCGACCTCGACAAAAGAATTTATAGTTTTATTTGACAAAGTTTTTAAAGTTTCTATCTAAATGAAGAATGATTTTATATTATTGTATACATCTAATTTTAGCTTCTGGATTCAAATTAAACTGACAACAGTCCAAACTCTCAGGCAAGTTTAGCAAATCACATTCAATCTTCCAATTTAAACTTCAGTGGAGCGATCGAGGTTTTAAATTTTTCAGATTTCGAATCTGTGAGTAAATCAGATTTCTCAAATACTTTTTTTGTTATTTTCCTTTTAAGCTTAAAACAGGACCCATTTGACAACAGAAGTTTTTGTATATATGCATATATTTCTTAAAATTTTTTAAATGGTTATCCTGTATAAATTTCGTAAATAATAAATAATAATAAAAAGAGAAACTTATCTTTAAAAATAGAAGCTCAGAAAAGGCTTACAACCCATGACAAGATCTTTTACATCTATAAAAACTCCAGTATTATCCGGAAAAAGCTTTGGTATCAACAACACAAACATAGGAAATGGAAAAGCAGAAAAATCCGTTACTATGATAATACTAGACTTGGATTATTTGCGTAAACAGGCAGAAGAAGAGTGGTATAAGAAACAACATTCAACAAATACTAGATGGATCAAATTTGGTTTAGGGGAATAGGAGCTCAAAACTCTCTGTCATATAACTTACCATTTTTTCAATATATATTATCTAGTTCAGCCATTCACACAACTATAATTGCAAATAAAGTTTTGTAATAACATTTTATTGAGCCTGTACTCACCGGCAGGACGAGTGGTACCAGTTCTTGTAAAAATTGAACAAAAAGTCATAATGGACACTTTATAGCGTGCAACATATTTATTACGTTTGCTCTTTTTAGAGTAACAAATCACTTTATGAAAGTCAAAAGGAAGACAAATAACAATTGTTTGACCAACAAATTGAGGTTTATGCAACACCCTGATCAACTTTCACTGGCTCAAAGTTTTTCAATTACTCTTTTAAAACAATTTGTGAAAATCAGAGCCGCATTTATCTTCCATGTGGGAAAATTAGGTGAACTTTTAAGGGGGAGGGGCAGTTCATCTCTAGCAAGCTCAGACGGCTTTTAGTATAGAGTGTTACTTCAGGTTGGATTTCCTACCTCCACCTGAATTAAAATTAGAACAACGTCTAAAACTTGCTATTCAGAAAGATTCACCACCTATTAATTGATTATAACTTCTCAAATTTATTAATTTATGTCTGGTAACAGAGGGAATAACGAAAAAATAGTTACCTTGAGAATAAAATGAAAGTCATGATGCTGACATTACAAAAAGCACTCCTTGTCCAGTGAATTCACTAGTCAAGCTCGAATATACATCAGTCTTTAACAATCTGTAAAGCTGTTGTTTATTTGACTATGTTACGTCTACGCCAATGTAGGTCTAAGTTAGCCCTTACCATTGTGCACAGCAATAACTACACAAAAAACTAATAAAGGTTAGGCTTAACCAATGCCGTTGTGGATGTGATTTACTAATGTCTGCTGTCATTCTCCTATTTGACTTAGCTTTGTCTAAAGGAATCGCATAACCGTCTATTGGGCTTAAATAAAAATTGTTAGGAAAATAAATAAAAAACACACCTTTGACACATTGGTTCGAATGCATGCTTAGTTTTTGCCACATCGACTAGTTATCGTAATTCGTACACAAAAAGCATACCAATGTGTTACATATATATATATATATATATATATATATTTCATGAAATAGTGTAAGGAAAAGGTGCTGTGGGTTTAACATGGTGCTATATATCTAGTACTATCTAAGTGGAGCATTATCATAACAGCTTTCTCATCAAGCACTTAAAAATTAATTTCACTGAATACAGAATTTTTTTCATATTTTAAGTTATAATGGATAACGCATTAAAAATTTAAGGTACACTATCTTCTTTAAAGACTCCTTTTATAATGAAAAGCTTGTCTCATCTTTTGTGTCTTAGTTATTTTTTCAGAAACGTTGTATGATCTGTGCATGTCTTAGTACATAACACAAGTTTCTATTTGTCCTTGTCCTCAGAGTAATGATATACATAATTTCATTAAATAGGAAAGAGTAGTGTATCTATACCTCTACATTTACTAAAATAGATAGCATAAGATGTTAATGAAAATACTTACGTTTCTAGTATTTAAAATATCCGAATTATGGATGTATATGTAAACATGCACATATTAATATGTATTTGTATAGATAGAAAATATAAAAAAACTTGCATTTTATTTTCATCCAAAATATCTGAGCTCTATAACAAATCTCTGCAAGGTCTGTCACACATTCAAAATTGAGAGTTGTCCCTTTTTTCTTTTTATCAAGAGCAATTTAGCTTAGAAGGACTATTCAGTCATGTTTTTCTGTTTATCAAGTTCAAAGAAACCTAGATTTTACGGGTGGATGCGTATACCCACACTTTCTCATGCCCTTTTATCTCTAAGGGCATCATGGTTAAGTAAATTAAACATGACAAGATAAAGAATAAAAGCGTATTCGACCAAACTAACAAGGTGTAACAGTTTTCAATATGAAAGCACAGCTCTTTCTTCAAAGGTCACTTTTCTTTAGTAATATCTCTTTACTGTATTCGTTAAGAAAAGGGTTACTTTTCTTATCAAGCTCTCCATGAATGTATTAGATAATAAGTACAGGATTAAAATATCCACCAAGAGGGAATAATAAGTTTTTAATTTTTCCTCTCAAAGGGAATTTTTCACTGACTTTTTCAAAATAATTGGAGAAAATTACATGGTGGAAATGTTGATAGGGTTCAATCAAATCTAAAATATTGCTTGGTTAAAATATAGGAAAGATTATTGTATCAACAAATCATATAACTGATCTCCAGATAGTTATATCATCACTTCTTCTCCGATTTTGTGCGTATTCTTCTTTTCTGATGGTTTGCTCCAATAGCAATGCTCCTGTTGTCTTTCCAAGCCAAGTTTATAAACCTTTCTTGTTTTCCTTGTGCGCATTTTGTTATTTCGATATTGTGTATTTGATACGTGGAAATGGAAAATGCTGATATAAGGTTGGAACGTTTTCATAGTTTTTTTCTATGTATGTTTTTCCTTGATTCAGTTTCATGATTCTTCTAAACAAGTCCCTAATTCAGTTATTATAATGACCTGCAGTAAGTGTCCTGTTCACAATTCGCTGATTAACTAAAACCAACATTATAACTGTTCAGTTATCACCATTTGGACTATAATACTCAAGAATAACCTAAATTCTTGACGCAACTGATCGTTATTCTATCAATGTTAATTATCATCTGAAGACTCAAACTTTTTTCCATTATATTTTGACTTGACTTGTGTCAGTATATGATGAACACTGTTATTGATACAGATGATGCAATGTAAATTTGTCTTGCCGCCATGTTAGGTCCATTGATCCTTCATGGATTTTTGAAGCCTGTGCCAAAAACAGTTGGATTTATTATTTCATAAACAACAATATGTCATGTTGAGATTATTTAATTGACCTTTAACAATAGCAATTAACAATCTTGGTGAATTTGAGCGAGATAAAAATTTTCATTTGCTGTCTATCCTAGCATTAAAAGTGAGTCTTAGTTAATTGATAAGAATATTTTTTCTTATATTAAGCCACATCATACATGGTTCTGTGTTAGGCATTGGATTGTAGACATGGTTAATTCATAAGCTTTTATAAGTTAAACGAGGAAAGAAATTTTTTGTACTTTCTTAGAGGTTTTTTTTATATTGACGGGTTCGACGTTAAGATAAGTTTCATGATCAGTTTGGCATTGTGCTTGAGGCACACAAGCTCTAATGCATCTGAATGTATTAAGTGATTTCATTCGACTTCTATATCTCTTTAGAAATTGTGTGGCAGTCCACGATTGCTGGCCTAAAATGTGGAGTGATGTCATTCCCTTTACACAATACTATTATGTGGCTATTGGCAAAAGGATAGGAGAATTTATGTAAAAACTTTATCTTAATTGACCATTCTTTTGGTTACCACTTTTTCTGACGTCATCATGTAGTGTAACTCAAAACTTCGTTTTTCCTGAAAATAGTTGCTTGATTTTTCCATATTTAAGCCCAATGACTAAAAAAATATTTAACTAAATCATAAAAGGAGGATTTTTTTTCATTTTCGTCTTAAGTTCTGCTTTTGCTCAAGTTGTATGTAATATATTTCCAAGAACTCTACCATAATACATTGATCCATGTCAAAAAGCTTGTTTGTATTACATTAGCATCTTGTATTTTATCAGAACTGCAGTATCAGCTCTTTTGTAGCTATTTTCCAACACCTTCACATACAGGAGAAGAAAAAGAGTGTTATTGCCTTATACATTGTTCCTTTATTAAAAAGTAATCAAGTGTCAATTGAAAAAGGATAATGATATGACTTGCTGAGTTTTAAAGAAGATTCACTAAGTCGATCCGACTAAAGTATATTTCATCCCTGCTTTTTTGTTGATTTTGTTTTCTAATTGTGATTTCCATGACCATTCCAGACTGCTTAAATAGAGGTGCTATGTATGCTTAATCATATTTGGCTGAAAGTGCAATTTTTTGCTATTTAAGTAACAAAAATGCAAGATTGAAGAAATCTTATTAGTAAGCTGCTTTCCAATGGGTTTACATTTGGTTTACAAGCTTTATTTTGCTATGTGCGTCATCACAAAATGCTGCGATAACCCTCAGTGTTGCAATCACCTTAGATACAGAATTCTCATCTTTTTTTCCCCAAATACCGACTGATGTTTTGAAAAACGTAACCTTGTCGGCTTTTTGGGCAAGTTGTCACACTCTGCCTTCTCATTTTTTCGCTATTTAGTATGGTCCATCCTTCCATACCCAACAATCTTTGACCTTGAGAACAGAAGAAATTAATTTGCAGCATTGTCGTAATCAACTTCATGAAAATTGGCAAGTTGTTTTACTTGGGTAATGTTTTTCTGGAAATGATTCTGTTGGTGAAAGGCATTTGCCAACTACAACATTTTACAAGCATGTGTGGATAACTCTTCAAGCTCGATCATAAATCAGACCAGAAAAGGGGAAACAAAGCTCCCTTAAAGCGATTCTTTTTGCGTTTGAAGTAGAGTCTGAATATTTCTCTTGCACTCCACAACACTCTCCATATAACAATGGTTCTTAAAAATTGGCTAGTATTGTGTTTTTCTACTTTGATGTCTCACATTTTCCTCAAAAATTAGTAAGCTCTTGTTGTGACTTCAGATAATCCTCTTTCAAGAACTCTTCGATTTTTACATTACTTCTGAGCAACATTCAAACCAGTTGCAAATAAAACTGAGCAATAGCCAAGTCTATAGTAAAGTTAATCAGCTGGAATCGAGAGGAAGCCAATCTGTTGCTGATACATGTTCTGTAGTCATAAATGTATTGCAATATAACAGATATAACAGATGTATTCGCTTTTCTTTGATGTCACATCGTCGCATTTTATGAGACAGTACTTGGCTATTATGACTTCATGTTTCGAATGACTATTCCTCTTAAAAGGTTAATCATCTCTTTTTGACTAATGTAAAATAAAATTTCCCTTACAAAGAGTCCCAAAGCATCTGCAAGCGAAGCCGATTGAATCATCCTTTCAAGCATATTGGAGCTAGCTAAACCGATCATACTGGCGTCACTGAAACTTGAGATATTTTTCAATAAATCCCTAAAAAACCTTGCGACAACAGGAAGGGGGATTTATTACAAGTGACTGCAGTGTATTAAAACTCATCAAATAAAATTTTAAGGGCTACTGCCTCGTACGTCTTTTGTAATCACAAGAAAAAATTACAGGACCCCATACAGACAAGCTCTAAAGGTGGGTATCTCGTCGATAATTGTCGAATTAAAAGACTACCAGCTTAGTTTTTGTGATAAGTACAGCTGTTGTCTTTTATTGTAATAGATCAGAATTTGTTACCTCTTCATTTATTCAAGCAGTAGAAGACATATCAGAACGAAATTGATTTCACAAGTCTCAGGTCATAAAACAAACTATGAAGATAATGAAAGAAAAATACTGAAAGAACAAAGAGCCTATGAAGAAAAAAACGCTAAGACAACAAAGAGCCTGAGCAAGTTAAGCACCTGGGGGAAATGCTTAATTTAGCCTGCCAGTTTCTTTTAATTTTCTTCAAGCTTTTTCTCAAAGTAAAAGAAGCACAGAAGGTCAGAAACAAAGCAATTAATAGTGATAGTAGCCCGTACCCCAAGGAAATTGTATTCCTAGGTTATTATACGGAAACATGTTGGCATAGGTGAAAACACATGAACGAAAAAAAGGGAATTAAAACTTATTGATGCAATTGCAGAGCTTTGAAAGTTCCAAAAAACTCAAATGATGCAATACTGACTGACAAGTTATTTTTTGTCGTTAATTGCAAAAAGATTCAGAAAATCCCTTAAAAGGAATGGAAGGGTGGAAAACAGAGGCTTGGGAATGACATACTGGCTTTGCTTAGCAACATGTTTCACATTCAACTAACTCAGGTCAACCATCTTATACAGAAGGGTTTTGGTTCTATATTAGCATATTACTTTTTACTTGAATGTTACTAAGAGAAAATTTAAATATACTCAGGCATTATTGAATAAAGGTTGTTAAAAATAATAGTTGTCTTGTTAAAACCAGGGTCTTTTGTGACACGATAGTATAACTTGGAAACATGAACACAAGTTGAATTTTAATACTATATACCCTCTGGGCTCTGAAAGAATAGGTGATAGATAACAATTGATAGATAGGATGATTTATTAAACCATAACAATAGGAGGAAGATTGCACTACTTAATATTTTATTAGTCTTGTCAAGGTTCATATCGTGTAAAGTCTTTTAGGTTCATGCTAGTAACATAAATTAAACCAGAAACAGAGCTTGGTACAGGTATTTAAATATATTAATCATGAACGTAACACTGTAAGTACAAAGAAAGGTAACGAAATGTCTTTGGGAAATTAAAAAAAGTCATTGAAAAAAGTTTGACTTTTAGAACGTGCTTATGAGAAAAATAAACAACAGCATTTTATTATTTTTATTTAAAGGTTACAACGTAATAAGAGAAATCTAGGATACATATTCATCTTCTGCGTTTAACTTTCCTTTGATTAATGCTTAGAAATGGATTTTTAAAATCTCTTCTTTCCAGAAGTATTAGAGAACATAATTAAATTTCAGCTTTTGAATTTCTCAACGATTGAAATGTATGCCCAAGTTGTCAGAAAACTTTATGATGCGTACATGTTCATACTTCAACTTAATATCAAACAAAAGGATAAGAAAGAGCAAGTGTCCGGAGATGAAGCCTTGTGGTACAGCACACGTCATATGATTTGGTTTTGACAGAACGTTATTTTAACACGACGTATGTTTGCTTTTAAAAAGCAATCTCTGAACCACCCCATTTGCGTTCTGTTAATTCTGTAATTAGATAGTTTAGCTATAGTATTTGAATGATTGATAGTTTCGAATATCTTGCTGAGATCTAGAAAAAAATTTAAATCTTACGAGTTTACCTCTATCAACAGCTTTTTGTATAGTTTTGACCAATAGGACAGCTTTTGGTTCAGTAAACCTATTCTTCAGGAAGCCAAATTGGTTGTTGGGCAACACTTGATTAGGTTCAGGAAGGTTCAGGAATCCTTCACATATTACTTTCTCAATTACTTACCATAATATGGATAACAGTGGGATTGGATGATTGTTGTAAAATGATGATTCATGTATAAGCCTGCACTATGTTTATGCAGACCAGGGAATATCTGGATTGATGAATATGGAATATGATATTTGATTCCACTGAGAAGGCTATTTGCCTTTTTTCAGTATGATTTCAAGTACAAATTTTTGTTGTTTCAGATTCCAAAACTGCAAGACGAATACAATCTAGCTTGTTGGTAATGTAAGAAGCAACGCTTTCATCTTTCCCATTTCTGATATCACAATGTCTGATATGAAACCTACAACCTCCAGAGTCAAAATTGCTTTGTGATTGATCCATTAAATATGGTTTATCGAGTGCAAAATTGCTTAATTTAATGTTTTCCTAAATGTCCTTAACATGATAAATAAATAATAATAATAATAATAATAATAATAATAATAATAAAACACAAACATTTAGGAACCAAATTAAGTTTTCTCTCTTGAAACATAGACCTTACAATTTAGGAGTTGGTCTTGTAGGACCAAGACACACATGAAGGTCACTAGTCAGTAGCAGAAGGTAACTAACATAAAATGTTGTGTAGCGAAAAGTTTAAAACTTGCTTTATTTGTATACAAACAAGGTCGACAGGGAGAGTTCCCTGTATAAATTTCACTTCCAACAGACCAATCACATCAGTTGATGTAAGACAGTACTTCTTAACAGATAAGTTTATGACAAGAATCAGAGTAACAATAAATGCTCCTGCTGTCTTTACTGCCATTCTGGCCATTCTGGAAATAACGAAAGAGTTGGATGAGCATTTGAAGCATAATAACAACAACTGTTTTGTCACTCTCGTCTGACTCTCTTGTCAGGTGGGATACTTGGATGTCCAAATCGGAATTTATTAAAAAACAAGTTTCCTCCTTAAACCGAATTTTCTGCGAAAATGAGAAAAAATGATATTTTGACCTTCTACAAGTGGTCTGCCTCGAATGACCATTACCTCCTGTGGCTCCTCTTTTTGGCCAGGTTCACTAAGTCTATCTCTGCTGCTCCATGACCATAAGAAACAGGAATATTTCGTGTGTTTCTTTGGTCTAGCAAGAAATTTATAGTTTTAAAGACCACTTAAATAACCAACTTATGTTGAATGAATTTATGTTTTATGAGTTCCTTAGTATGTTGGTACCGTTCTTTTAGGCAAAGAAATGAGGACGTGGAACAGAGCTATAAAGGTTCCCATTGTGACGTAAACCGCATTTTTTACTTTTTCTTTAACTATCTATAAATAAACTCTAATCATTAGAGTTATACTCTATTATTCAAAACCTCGTACATTACTCCTCTAATACTATAGCCAAATACAAATCTACCATCAATTTCAAAATAAGTTGAGAATTTTTTCCCTTCATTTCTCTCATATTTGTAAGGACGTAATAACTGGGACGCGTACGGAAACCAAAGCAGAGGTAGACCATAGCTACATCATCCCTGCGTTTGGTGATTTTTATTGATTTATGTCAACTGCGTAGGATAGAAAACCATACAAAGCTACAACTGTTCAGCTAAAGGAACTTTCCGACCTTCGATGATAATTTCTGAAAAAAAGATATTTCAACCTCAGTCAAAAGGTCCACAAATGTAACAAAATGGGTTTAGATGGCTCAGATATCTATATCTACTATCAAACTTCTGCATTTTTAAGTGGTTCAAGGGCTTTGCCATATTTATTTACCTGGTATAGAGTATATAGTTCTTCAGATTTTAGAAAACAAAGAGAGTTCTATTGAGGTAGAAGTCGAAAACGACGATTATCAATTATCACAAAACTAACAATTCTAAAATATCTGCAACTTAAATTTTAGCTTGGAAGTACTCGATTTAACTAAACAGATAATAACTTATGTGCACAAGGCTATACCTTTGTCTCAAAAACTGTAAATTTTCAGTATATGAAAGGAGAACTCTTACTTCAAAATATCTGTTGTGCTACTGGAAACCAAATTAAAGTTTTTTAAACAACGCAGTAAAATTAACGGGAGACAAGTGCTTAAGATTCCTTTTTTGCATATTGAATAACAGTCACTTCCTTCCCCATTCTTTGATGGCTTGAAGATCAGGCTCCAAATTTTCCTCGAGTTTGACTTGTTACCTGTTGAGCTGCCTTGTGGATAATGCCAGAGAACAAGGTATTTGTCATCAGTATGTCATCAGCAAGAATGTTGAGGAAAAGGAGCACGTCGCCCGATAAAAAGTTGGTGTACAGAAAAGGGATGGTAGGAGTAGACCTCAGCTCCAATTCAAGCTAGTATGACATACATTTCACTATCCGAGAGAAAGGAATCAACGATATCAAAGATCCTCCCACCAATATCATAACCAGAAAGGTTATGAAAGAAGCCAGTGTCCCACCTGTATCAAAAGCCTTGAAAATACCCAGACCTGTAGCGCTATCTGTTAATCTATATATATATGCTACGTGATTACTGTCAAAAGGTCAACAGTGGAACGAGGCCCTCACAATTGGTATTATGCATATCAAAGAAACCTATGCTCTGTGGCAATGCCACCAGTACGTCGTTGTAAAGTTTTTAAAAGACGTTTCTAATGACAGAAAGGAGATTAAAAGTCACTAGTCACCAGGATCAGATGAAAGCATCTGCATTTTTTAAAAACAAGGTTTAGATAGGCAAATATTAGAAAGTTTCGACAGCAGAGAAGATAAAAAAGAAGAGCATTCTTTTAAGACAACGACTTCAAACATTTTTTGTGATTCAAGTGAATCTTCTCTTGACGTAGCTGGGGACTGGTTCGTTCAAGTATACACTTTGATTTGTTTGTGGCAACTGTGAATGAATACTTAAGCCATTTGAAATCATCATTTCGCTGGAATAATATGGTTTACAGACCATATTGTAAAGACTGCCCTGCCTCCTACATTTGTGAATCAAATTGTCAACCTTTTTAGTAACAATACCATTATCAGAAGATCCAGAAGAAGGAAAAAAGGGTTCGTACAATGTTCTTGATCAAAAATCAAGAAGAGCTCTAAAACAGGATGCTCTCTCGAGTATAAATAAGAAAGTCTTGTTGAAAAATCGACAAGCTTTACAAGATTATGAACAAGAGCAAAAGTGTAAGAAATTTTTCCAGGTGTGTCAGTCCGATTAATTTAAAAAATCTAAGTCCTGTGATGAGAACTGAAGTTGCCAAGGATAAATAAATTGCTATTACTAACTCTCTCACTTAAACTCGTCTTACAAAGGGCAAGACAACGGGGTGTCAAAATCAACAAAAACTGAAATGAAGACATCTGACATTACTAAAAGCTAAGAAGTGAATATTTTTTGTACTTAACAGATATTTCCTAGTCTGTGTAGGGCCAGTACTACCACATCCTGGTTCTGTACTCTTTGCTATGGAGTCATTGAGATGTATGGAGTTTCTGGATGGAGTACCAGCCATTGACAATTATTTTCTGACCTACTGGTCTCCTGAAGGCACCCAACTCTCATCTTTGGCTCCGAGAACCCGCTTGTGTGCGGCTACGGCCACATCCTGGTAAGCCACTTCAGCTGGCGGGCTAATCGATATGAGGGTAGCTAACAACTTGTTGTTGGTAATTTTGTGCATGTCTTGCAGAAGCGTATGAAGACAGAAAGTACCATCGTTGGCGGATGAGTTCTACATATAGCAAAGGCAACGAAGGTACAACCTACAAACACATGGTACGCTGACAGCACTAATGAGACTCCATTTCATTGGCCATCCACTAAGCTGTTACATCTTCTCTGTGCTGATATACGGGTGCGAAAGCTGGACAGTAAGCCCAAAAATGGAGAGTCGGATAAATGCTGCAGGGATGTGCTTTTACGAAGAATGTTGAGAATCTCTTAAACAGACCATGTAACTAACGATGAAGTTTTTAGACAAAGAGGTTACAGCATGAAGCTTGTAAAAAATTATGGAAGAAAGCAACTATCTTTTCTTGGACAGGTGATCAGAATGGAATGACTGTATGAATCAAAATAGATTCATGCTAATAGTACAAATGGCTGTATTTTAATATTTGTAGTAAAATTTTATTTTATTTTAGCCATGCAATTTTACAAAAATTGGGAAGGACAGTAAATCTTTCAAATTAGTTTGAAATCATAATGGATGAAATCTTGGATGTTTCCAATAGCGAGCAGGGAGTATTTATTTTCAAATAGTCAACTAGGATTTAAGGATAAAGAAACTGTTTTTTTAATTTTACGACATTTTAACTATCACATTTGATATGTTTGACATTTAAAAATTGTGCTTTGGATAAGGAAGTTTGACATCACCAAATGTAGGGGCCAATGTTACAGTGTGGCCACGTTACTGACCTATGATCACAAGTCTTTGAGGAAAAAAACCGACAAATATATATATATATATATTTATTGCCGTTTCCACCAGTTCAACCTTGCTGTTCAAAATACAATGAACTGGAACACGAAAATTCTTGAAAGTACCTAATACGTTGTTGATATTTAGATCAAAGATGAAGTGATTCTATCAATGATCACAGGATTTAACAAGTTGATTAGGATAGTACTAACTTTACGTATTTCAAGTTAAAAGGCAAAAGGATTGTATATATATAAAGTTTTTTTGTTTTTTTGTTTTTTTAAGATCTAATAAACAATAATTAATTTTGGATTGTTTTTTCACTGAATTCAAAAATCATACTCACTTTACTCAATTAGATCAATTTTTTAAGATGTAAGCAAATACCTAAAATTCCTGTATTTAGACCAAATTGTAGGTTAATGAAACTTGCCACATTAGCTGTTTCTGTACGAATGGTCTCTTTGAAGGCTTCCTTAAAGGTATTTATTTTATTTCCTTGTGTCTGAAATTGTACAATGTGTTGATAACTGTGCTTGCCACGTGTTGTTTGCCATACCTTTTTACAGTACCTTGTCACAATGTGTTATTTGATGTTAAAAATAACAATTGTATAATTTAGAATGTATTCATCCAAAACCTAAGTTATGGTTCGGAATAGAAAGTAACGGTTTATGAGAAGCTGTCTTATTGTCTTGAATTTTTGTGAACGCTGCGATATAAAGATAAGAAGAATGCCTCACGAAAAGAAGATGAGAATTGATGATTCGTACCTGAAATTTAGTTTTAGTGTGATTACGTCTGGTGGAGAAGAGAAACCGCAGTGGGTTTTGTGCTCTGGGGAGTTGGCATCTTCATCATTAAAGCCCAGTAAGCTAAAGACACCATGAAAGGAAATATCATAACTTAATAAATAAAGACGTCAACTTCTTTACCAAAAGATTGATCAAATGCAGAATTTATGGCACGGGTTTGTTTTTGCAAAACTTTACGGCAGGACTGAAAACGTTCTGCGATGTATAAAAAAATTGCTGTCGTCAAAAAATCTCATAACTTTGCAGAACAGTTGACATTACCTTACTGTAAAGCTACCACATCTAATGTGCTGGGAGATTCTGAGCTTTAGAAGCTGAAGCATATTCACTAGTCAAATGATATTGTCAGTAGACGAATACATAAGGTGTTTGATAACATTCTCTCACAGATGGCCATAAGGGGCCATAATGAAAATAAGGTCTTCATGATCTGTATTATGCTACCCCTGCCACCGTTTCTCTAGATTACCGTCCCGCCTGTTTGTTTCGTTCTTTTTTGTTTCTGTTTAGTCTTATTTTTTAACTATTTTGGATAACATCATGTATTAGGTTTTTACCATTTACCTTTGAACATTTGTATTTTTTTTGTTAGTGGCGAATAAATACATACATACATACATGAATAATCATAAAGGTGCTACTTTCCTACAGTTATATGACAATAATTCAAGTTCCTGTCTGTTAATCACCTGTGACACCAATTAAACTACTTTACTCGCTCAAAGTTGCTTGAAAGCTGTTCCAAACAACAAGGGCATGTTTTTAAGTGTTCGACCGTTAAACGTTATCGTAATATGTACGTGTTGNTTTCTGTTTAGTCTTATTTTTTAACTATTTTGGATAACATCATGTATTAGGTTTTTACCATTTACCTTTGAACATTTGTGTTTTTTTGTTAGTGGCGAATAAATACATACATACATACATACATACATACATACATACATGGCCATGAAAATAAAGAGTTAAGTCTTTAACCTGTTTTCAATAAAGATTGATGAATCGACAAACGTCGCTAACTTAACCCAACTTTGCGTCTACGTAGGTAATGTACATGAAAAGCACATGAAAGATGTTGTTCTTGTTTTTTTTCACAAAACAAAGACAACTGCGAAAGATAAATTTCACAAAAACTGACAGACTTTTTCAGACACATAGAATCAACTAGGAGCATGTTATAAGCATGTACATCAATGGCTCTCCAGCGGTGCTTGATTTACATTCCAGATTTTAGTCTTTGGTGAAAGGAAAGTCTTTATTGCTATTGGTACACACTTTGTGTCGCCAATTACTTTAGGTGAAAACCATGTCTGATTAGTTAAAAATTGTATTGAATAACGTGATCAAAAACAGTTAATTTCATTAAAGTGAGTGCGTTCAACTCTTTTTTGCTTGGTGAGTTATGAAAAAAGAGAAATTCTGAATTTGAAACTCTTTTGCTTTATTCACACGTGAGATGGCTTTCGAAGAGAAAGGTATTGAAAAGAGCTACTACGAAAAGAAATACACCACTCTCTGCGAGAAGCAAAACCAAGCACGCACGAAAACTTCTCTGATATCCGTGTTCAAGTGTGCTTTACATTTTTGGTGGATATATTTGTATTTGTGAATTCTGTCTGAAGCTACAGGGGAACAAAACACCAGTGCTCTACTGTCATGACAAAATTATTGTTTTCAAACCAAAGCTGACACTATGGCATTCGAAGTTAAATAACCTGAACTTTGCACTTTTCCCACTGCTGAATACATTTATTGATGAAAATATGCTTCACGTCGATGACGATTTTCTTGAGTAGATGAAGCAGCACATTTCTATTCTTTGGCAAGGAATGTATAGACAATTTTCCAATCAAGTCGGAAGCTTATATTGTTGTATCAGCAGCGGTTTGAATTCTCAGTTTATGATCTACTCTCAGAAGAATTTTTAATTCAAGAACAGTTTATTGCTTTGGTGCATGACAGAGGTGCAAAAGGAGTTTTTCATGAGATCTGTTGCTGTGACCTCGGGATTGAAATGCCGCAGTCATATCTCGATGTGGAAAAGATGCCTTTAAAAGTACTGATTCCATCTGAAGCACTTCTAAATAAGATACTCATTTTTCTACCCTACTTGATATCAAAACAAAGCCCTGAAACAGACTGGATGTGACTGATAACATGAAAGTTGCACTTTCCCATAGACAGCCAAACAGAAAAACTGTTGACGACCAAGAAGGTGCACCTACCCGATTGATATTTTATCACTCGGGTTTTTTAAAAAACTAATACTTAATCAGCAGATATTTTTGTTATGTTAAGTACCATTAAGTTCAGAAGGAACCTCAAAAAAATAAGAAATTGTAAGGAGATATCTGCAGAAAATTTTTTTAAAAGTTTGAAAACCTAGATAAAAGTGAACCACATTTTGAGAGTACATGTAGAGGTTTTTCTAGACTCAGTAATGAAAATAGGATGGACTAAAACATTTAAATATTTCAAGGACTACAGCTTTATACTTTTAAAGAATCAGATTAAATGAACAGTCTGGGAATCTTTTTAGGGATTGCAACTAAGTTTCTTGGTGATAATAAAGTTAATAATTATGTTGAACTAGTTTTACTTAAAATTATCATATCTTGCATTACAAAATAAGTGCAAAGTGTACTTTTTGTAAAGCCATTTTGAAAACGTTTATTGAAACTTCGGCATTGTCAAGTATAAGCAATTGAAAGGTTACCCCAACTATTCAGGAATGAAGAAATGCTACAGGACGCTGGGACAGTGTGTTGATGGCAGTTGGGTTTTTTATTCTAACAACGGAAAGTAGAGGCACTTTGAGAAGAAGATCAAACGAAATAACACTCTGAACTTGAAAAAGGTTTTAACGTGACATCTCTTTCTTTGTTATGCTTTACAAATGTATTGATTATGTTCATAGGTTTATTATTTTATCGTATAAAATTTGAAATTGGCTAAGTTCCTGTTGTTTATGTCAAAACCAGCAATTTTACTGAAGTAATGTCTTTCCGTACAAAAAAATATTTAAATCATGACATTTACAATTTACTCATCAATGTTAGCTACAAATTGTAAAAAGAACTTAGGATGTTAGACCACTTTTCCCTTTTTGTGAATCATTATTATGTATTACTGTATGATTAAAAATGAAGATGTGCTGTTGACCATTATTTCACAAACAAATTCCAGATCCCATTCTTTTTAATACGCTCAAGGGTGACCACAGGTTTTACAATGTTTAAGACAAGGACTAAAACTAAATTGCAATAGGTAACAGGAAACAATAAGGTAAAAAAGAGCATTAAGTAACAAAATAAGATAGCGGTAGAGCAAGTTTCCATAGTAGCTCTACTACGTAGACACAGGAGTACGTTTGTGGGTTGACTGCATACTATGACAGGTTACAAAACGATGGGAACAGTACAGAAATGGTTCTCTCTCACAAATCCTTTTTAGGTTTTATTAATCGGTAGCTTTAAAACGTTTGTGGTTGATTCAAACAAGAGGTAGTGGTCACTAACATTTAAATTCTATTTTTATCATCTTTGTTTTCGGTGTAACGATTCCTATTATTACATGGGAACAGAGATCTCAAACATAAAAATAACTGTTTTTAGTTGCATCGGTAGTGTATCTTTTAAGACTTTAGACCAGTGAATGTTTGCAATAACACTTTTACATTTTCGAAAGTTAATCTGGGTTTAACTACAATAAAAGGAGCTTGCAGCCACAGCTATGTCAGTAATTTTCTCTAATTTTTTTCGTTACCTCCAGATTTAATATGTCGAGAATAGTAGTTTATAGGGTCTGAAAAGTTACCAAATGAAATTTTAACCTCATCCTAACATACGACATCCATCTTTAACTCTAAGAACCAGATTTAATACTTTATAGGTAATAGTAAGTTTCGATAGGAAAGATAACTAATTCCGTTTTTTCGATTGATATGAACAATTTAAGTATAAAAATTCACAACATTTAAAAAGAGCTTGTGATAGGGATATAAAAAATTATCATAAAGATATTTACCTACTCACTAGAGTACATAACACAGCCAGATTCAATTACTATTGGCCCTAAAGGTATCTTCCAAAACATAACAAAGACATGTTCTGACGGCAGTGTGAGAAATTCCTGCTTAAGGCATAGATATGCACTAAATTACTTACCTACTTTTATCCCACTTTATCAACAAAAAAGTGCAAATCCTTCCTGTGATAAGAAATTCGTTGCTAGTATTAATATTAAGTTTGTATGTGTTCCAGATTTTATCATTTTTCTCCAACTTTGTCGGCTGATATTATTGTTACAAAATTTTTCACTAACATTCTATCATTCTCTCCCAGTGAGGTTAAAATCCCTTCCTTTTATACCTTGGAAGTAATCACCAATACCTTAAAAAGCACCACTGTCAAATGTCAAGTTCTGAGACCACTTCCTCTCTGAAATGCTTAATTGGACAACGATAGATTGTTAGCTTAACCTGGATGGTTCCATCAAGTGAAGAAAAAATAGCTATGTTCTTCATTTGTGCAAGAGCGTCTTTTTTATTTCACATTTTCGTGATTCCCGAAAACAAATGTATTGGCTACAAGCTACGACTCTTAACCTGACTCAAAAAAAAGAAATGGTTAAGAAATGTTTATAAACTTTTAACTTACCGTGAGAATTTTATTATTATGAATTCAAGATCTTGAGATTGATCTTTCTTCTTTCTTCTTCTTCTTCTTCTTCTTCTTCTTATTATTATTATTATTATTATTATTATTATTATTATTATTATTATTATGGGGGTAAAGTCTATGCGTCCAAGTTTGTGCCCCTGGATAACCTTTCTTTGTTGAGAGGTGAACCGAATATAGACAGTCCGGAAGTATTTCTGAGTTGTTGTTTGCGAATTCTCGTGTTGTTTCAATGAGTTTTCTGAAGAAAAAACCGACTGAAGGGAAACCTGGAAGTCGGAGGGTCTCTGACGACCCGCAGGAAAGAGTTCTTATTAGAACTGGGGAAGTTTCTAGGCCGGAGGCAAGTGAAAATGTTGAAAGTTCCAAGGATGGCAGTCGCACGGAGGAACCAATGGGTAGGAAGGGGTGGAAAGGAGAGAAAAGAGGTAAGATGGGACGGACTGGTTTGTTCAAAAGCAAATGGAGCCATTTTGAAA
>RDPX01000002.1:2021451-2041391 GCA_003991215.1 Morbakka virulenta | reverse complement strand
AAAAATATTGCAAACTTCATATCTTCGAATAAGAAAAATGCAAAAGTTTACTGTGATATTGATAATCACAATTCTCCATCGATTATTACCGGAGATACATATCGCCCTGATCTGTTAGTAATTGATAAAGGAAAGATTTATATTCTAGAACTTACAATCGGCTTTGAAACAAATATTGAAGTGAATTCGAAACGTAAATCAGAAAAATATGAATTTCTGCTAAGATTTCTAGGCAAAAATTATCAAAAAGTTATATTTGTCAATTTAAGCATTGGTGCGATAGGAGCAATCGGAAAGAGTACACATTCGGTAGCGAAGATGTTAGCGGAAATAAGTTACGATAAAAGCGAAATCTCATATATCATAAAGAAGATCATATGTGTGGTAATTCGAACCACATATTACATATTCTGTCAACGTAGTAAGACATGGGATCAGCCTCCCCTCCTTTATTGGTGACTACGTTACTCTGTGCGTCCCTGATACCATGCCTTGATAGTGAGTGGTATTTCTCAGGGTAATGATGTAATGTATACACGGCATACAATTGTATTAAGTGATAACATGGAAAAATATATGCTTGAAGTTTAAAAAAAAATTATTATTATTAGAAACTAAAAGAGGTCCATTATTCTACCAAAATTCATAAAATAACATTTGTACACCAAGATATGGAAAACAGGTCGACAGTTGTCTCCTACTAGTATAGCGTATCAAATGTTGATAATTTTCATTCATCATTCAAGTGTCTATTTGAAAAAAAAGTGGGATTTCTCGTTTACAATATGCAAACATTAGAAAACAACACCTGCCTGGACTTTGGAATTCCAACAAGCTTTTACTTTGGCTATCCAATGTTTCAAAGTGGTACATCCGGCAGCAATAGTTTCAATGATAAACCTCTTCCTATAAAAAAGTCAGTGAACTTCTAAAACTGCTGGTACGAAGTCAAAACAGGGGATGGTTGCTACCCAGTAAGACAACATAGAACGGAGCCTCCGGATTTAAACTAGGACAAAATTAGATACAAAAAATGTTACAGATGTTTACTGTAGTATGTTGAAATGTGCAAAAACTAAACAGTAACCTCGTACCACTCTTCGACAAGTCCTGACAATATGTTGAAGAATTAATGTCTATGTGGGTCCAAAGTTGCGCCTTTTATCGTATTCTTTATTAAAAAACAAATTGTAGAAAAAAGGTCTTAAATAATAAAACGGAAAAAATTGTAATAATAGAGGCACCCATTGCAAGTGCACCGATAAGACAACAAACAGCCTTTGATTGGGCCTGTGGAAAACATTTAATTATCAACCGAAGAGACATGATAACTTATGCTTAATGGTTCTTTCAATGCAAAAACAAGCCTACCTTTTTTCGGGAAGTGTACTAGGTCCACAGAGGTTTAATACTCACAATGCAAGAGGAAACAACTCATTGGATTTTTAATTAGAAAACAATTTTGCATTGGGGCATTCTTGGTTCAAAAAACTATCTGAGAACGGAAGTCTTGCACAAAACGTAAAAAATCGCAGTTTTAATTTTGGTAAACAAGTGTACAAAAAATAAACCTGGTACTGTCGATCATTTGGCTCGAGGAACCATAGTCTAATTTGTGCATTAACAAAAGTAATTTCGAAGTGTTCCCTACAAGGACGTATGGATCAAAAAGTTAACATCCAAGCCTTGAAAAACCTCTTTTAACATTGGTATCAAGCAGTATATCAAGGAGGTAAACATCCACTCACTGGCAATAAAACTGTACATGTTACATAGTATGAGGAAGTTACAAATACATAAGCGACAGAGTATGCTTTCTAGATATTAGCATACCCACTCGGAAAGGTACTCCTCTCAAAACAAGAGTAGTAAACGTATACGGTCCAACTAGCGAACGTGCATCAGCATCACCGGCTATGCTCGAAAAATTCTACTTGGAATTAACATCAGCCATCAAGATACCATCGAGATGGAAACTATTCGTTTGTGGTGATTTCAATTCCAAGCTAGGAAAGTTAACACCGAATGATATCACTGCTGGTTTACAAACCTGTATGGGATCATACAGTATAGGCAAACGTAACACAAATGGAGAAGCTCTCGTAAATTTTCTCACAAACAATGAGCTATTTGCTACCAACACAGCCTTTAAACATCCCAGTAGGCACAGAACCACTTGGATATGCCACATCGCTGATAAAAACCGTGAGACAGGCTCTAAAGCCACTAAACCGGTCTTCAATCAAATTGATTATATCCTATGCCAAAAGTCAGCAACCGCAATCATACAAAATTCTCGATCATACGGAGGTACAGATACCAATTCGGATCACAAACTAGTAGTTTCCAGGATAAGAATCAATCAACTTCATCTGGTCCATAAGCAACGACCAAAGAAACCCGCCAATGAAAAAATCAACATAGAAAACATACGCAGAAACACCGATATCAAATACAATTACCAAAGGCTCTTGCAAATTAATTTGGATCAACAAACTACAGATCCCAATCCCAACAAAGCTCTCTCAAATCTGCTCACATGTATAAAAACCTCTGCAAAAGAAGCAGCTGGCACTGTCAAATACAGCAAAAAATCTAAAACACTCGATCCGACTGTTGTTGAATTATCGGAACAACAAAAATCGCTCCGCCTAAAAATTTACCAAAAAGGTGTTAGTAGAGATACCACTGAGCTCCGCAAGAAACGCAACGATATCTTGCGCCAAATCAACAAACGACTGAAAAACATTGCCATAGAAGAAGCAGACAGCCTGGCAGATGAAATCGCATCTACTGATGACAGTCGTAGAATGTTCAAAGCCGCAAAGAAACTTCGTACCATGAAACCGACACCAGCCATCATCGTCCAGAATGAAGAAGGCAACTTCATGGGCTCAGATACAAACAAAGCACAAATAATAAAAGAATGGTTTCAACGACAATTCACTGATGATACTGACATCCCACTAGAACCATTTGAGGGAAATCCAAGACCACTCAATAAACCGATCACTGTAGCAGAAATAGATATTGCCATCAAATACCTCCAGAATGATAGAGCAGCCGGTCCCGATGACATGAACAATGAGCTATTTAAGTACGGTAAAGAAGTCGTTGCCGCCCCACTTGCCAATATATTCAACTCAGCCTTTGCTCAACATACACCGATTGATTCGCTAAAGGAAGGCATCTTGATAACCATACCAAAGCCAAAAAAACCTCAAGGCCCCCCTGCAAACCTCCGTCCGATCACACTACTGAACAGCACAAGAAAAATTTTATCCACCATTACTCTGAATAGAATAAGGGATAAAGTAGACAAATATACAGGATTACATCAAAGCGGATTCAAAAGAGGTAGAAGCTGTGCCGACATCGTCTGGGCACAACGCATGTTAACATCCGTCGTTCTTGCTAGAAAATGGGACTTCCACAAGATGGGTATCGATATGTCAAAAGCCTTTGATACCATCAAACGCAAACGTATACTCGAGATTCTTATACACGCAGGATGCAATGAAGACGAACTAAGACTTGTGCGTATACTACTATCAGGAACATCTCTTCGTGTTCGAATAAAAAACGCACTCTCCGATTCATTTGAAACCTCCATAGGATCACCTCAAGGAGATGGTTTATCACCAGTATTATTCACATGTTATCTCTCACACGCTCTAAGAAAAATAAGAAATAACTCCATCAGACCAAATCCTCTCGTTTCTTGCCTTGGTATGCCACTGGAAATGGAATATGCAGACGATATCGACTTTTTAGATGAAGAAAAAGAACCTCTGGAAAAATTACAAAAAATTGCTGCAGAAAAACTTAAAGAAGAAAATCTATTTATGAACGAAAGTAAAACTGAGTTTACACACATATATCTTGCCGAAATATCTGAAACTGATCCAGAAGGAACACCTATCCGAGGCTGCGAAAACTGGCGTAAGTGTAAAACGTTAGGGTCCCTGCTATGTAGTTCAGCAGACATCTCTGCCAGATGCATCCAAGGCAACATAGCATTTAAATTATTATCAAAAATCTGGTCTCGCCGCAATAAAATTCCGCTCAAAACCAGACTCAAACTTTATAACGCGTACTGCCTCTCCATCATGCTATATAATTGCGACAGTTGGGCTACCAACAAAGCTATGATGAATAAAATAGATATATGCCACCGTAAACACTTGCGAACGATAACAGGTCACCTATGGCCCAAAAGCGTAATCAGTAATAAAGAACTGTATAAAATCTGCCAAACGGATCCTATATCTACACTAGTAGCAAAGCGAAGATGGTCTATGCTAGGTCATGTCCTACGCATGGACATCAACACCCCCACCCAGAAAGCCCTTGAATTCGCCATATCAGGAGCAACAATGTATAAAGCCAGAATAGGACGCCACTCTACAAATCTTCTCAGCACCATCCGTGAAGACATCAAAAACTCCGGACTTGGGCAACTCCGTACCAGAAAACAGCTCCAGAGCCTAAGGGAAAAAGCAAAAGAGAAGAAGAACTGGAAACGTTTCAACGAAGGTCTGATTGCATCTATGGGATGTCCTCGACTACCAAAGAAGCAGAACACAGAGGATAAGTAAGTAAGTAAGTATGAGGAAGTTATTTTCGCTTGTATAACTACAATCACTATGATACCAGTATTATAGTTGCAAAAGTACATTGCAACTAGTTGTGATGTCAAAAAGCTTTCCAGCTGGGCTGAAAACCAGCACGGTGCCAAGACCAATAAAAACCTTTAGATGTAAATAAAGCCTTAGTGCAATCATGTCAACAATGCTTCTTTAATGCACAACAACAGCAGTTTCCTAAAACTATTATTATTATTATTTATGGATGTGACAGAGAAAGAAAACCAAGAGAAGGGATTGCCAAAACTAACTTCTACAAAAGAAAAGAGTATTTCCAAATATCACCAGAGACAAGGAAACTCATTATACAGTGATATATGTGGTCAACTCTGATCTACAAATGTAAAACCTGGAATAAGTCAAAGCACATATCCAAACAGTCAACAATTCTCGAATTGTGAGCATGCCGCAAGGTGTTAACGATATCATAGACAAAGAATTCCAATCAAGAGGTGTGTTTGCTTAACATCATACAGACAAACAAACCCTAAGACTTTAGCCATATCGTCTGACAAGGGGCTCTGCACCACAAGGTACCAGATCGGAATATGGATGGTAGCAAATGTAGGGGAAACACTTAGTTGATCAACAAACATGAGTGAGATATCCATCAGCAGTCCATAGAGAACACCATTGCAAGTACTGGGCTACAAGGGCATCAAACCCTCAGCTACAGAATGAAACAACTGAAGTACTGAGTTACCTTTGTGGAAGATGATTAGCTATGAAATGAATAGATTGCAAGGATAGCGTAAGACACTCTTTGTGTCTCAAAGATAATACCCAGCGTCTGCCGGCTTATCTGGTAAAATTGTATCTTTCACTTTTAAGGGATCTCACTGTGCTGCAGGTTTCCTTAAAGACAGCAGTCAGCGGAGATAACAAAGTAAGTGGTTATTTTACCTGAGATACACAACAAACGAAACAATGTTTTAACTCGTACACATTGCTGTACTTCATTTCCGAACAACTACAAAATAGTCTTCGACCATATTATTTCCGTATATACAGTGTTTCGTGAAAATAAAAGCAGTGTCAAATTTGGTAAATATAGGGTACTAGCTTGTATTACGCTAGCAAAGTATTTTTCCATAATGTTGCATTGGTTTGCAATATTAACACCACAGGCATTGATTTAAACAAGCCAAAGGCACTACCTATGGTAGCTATCCCCTCAAATGAATAGGCAAGGCTAGTTTTGCTGAACAACAGGACTTTTACTTCATATTTGTGGAATATTACTTTGCATTGTCTCCCATGAAAAAGTGACACAAAAGCTTAAAGAACTCTGAATCTACCACGTATATTACTGTCTATTCGTTTCTTCAAGTAAGTAAAAACGAGCTGCCATCTTTGCTTCAGTTGTGGGATAATCGTTGAATTTGAAAGGACCTAGATTTTACGCTCTATATTAGTTAGAAATATATATAGTTGATTTGGTATTTAGGCCGTTTTTCCCAGTATCTTTACAACTTGGTCAACAAAATATGCCTGGTGATGTCCTAAAATGGCTTAGTGTGGTGCAAAGCTTTTTAACTGACTAGTTAAAAAGCAAACGTTTTATATCGTTTTAAAGCTTTAAATTTTGCGCCTTTTAAAACTTTATATTTAAGGAATTTATGTTTCTTTCTGTTTATGTGTATTTTTCAGTGTACTATTTAAAGAATAAGCAGACGTCTTGCAGAGTTCAAGCTAGCTTCTTGTCCATAAATTAAATCATAACAGGCTCAGGTTCACATTAAGTTCCACTTGTACCGCTCTTATTCTGTTCCGTTTAAAACACGATCGCTTGAAATTGGCTGAAACTGTATTGTCTGGTTAAATAAAATGTTAGCTACAAGATTAACACATAAAAGGGCGTTTCCTTGTACAAAAAACCCGATCTACATTTTCGAGGCTTGTGCTTCAGAACGCACCTACACTGCCTTGCTAACTAAGCGACGGCTTAGAGGCAGCTTATATTTTGTATCTGCCCCTGTGTAATAAGCTGACTGAACTTTGAACTAATTTAGTATCCCGTCTGAAACGATGTTGTTACTCCGTCATTACCAATGCGGTCTTCGTTATTAATTCTTTTAGATTCTTTTCGTGTTTCCTTAGAGAACAGTACCCACGTGAAAAAAATTTGAAAAAATGATCTCTTTCGTATATCTGTAAACTCTACCTGTTCCTTTCTGTGATTACTAGCTTAATAAATTATGACATGAATATAGATTTAATCACAATAATCATTAGCCTCAAACCAAGCAAAACACAATTCTCCCGAAATATTAAAATAATGTGGTCTCTTTATCGTTAGAATATTACATCACTTTTTGCACGAGGTTCAATTCATTCCACTATTTGTTCAAAATGAACTTTGGCACATGCTACATAGTGGTACGATTGTTATAATGTTCTTATTTAAATACAGCTACTTAGATTTCACTTACTTGCGCCAGTAACAATAACAAGTGATTTAAAGTGATTGTGTTTGCTGTTTGCGAAGGTCTGAAAAAACCACAAATGATAAAGACTCATAAAAATATCTCCATGTAATAGCTTAGTAACAGTTTCGAAAATCCGATAATAGTCAGTGAGTGGCAATCTCGAGACTGTCATGAGGAATATGGGGTCGTTCGCTACATCACAAGCAGGACCTAAAGAAGTGTTCCCTAAAAATAGTAAAAAATTTTGGAAATCCAATATTCATCATAATATCCATTAGTCAGTCTAGTACTACCTGTGTTGTAAAAAATGTAATATTACTCATGCTTACGTAAGTTGATATTCGAAATTTCGGTGCAATTTTTTAAGGTATTCGCATCTCTCTTTGATATGCAGTAACAGATCTTCCTTTAAGCTATTACAATGGTCTTCGCAAAATACTACTCGATCTCATTCAATATAGCAACATCTACTCTTTTCTATTTATTTACTTACATTTGATAAGGAACCCTTCGAGCTACATTTAACAAATTTGAAACTATAAATGCTAGATTGACAGGGATTTTGACTCAGTAGAAACAAAGCTAATAAAAACCTTTGAATGTTTTTCGAGATTACTAAGCCAAAACCGTATTTGCATTTTGTTCATATTTAATAACGTATGAAAAGAAATTACAATTATCTTTTTTCGGGTATACATTTAGGGCTAACCTATGTCAAATAAATCCTTGCGGATAACGTTTTGGAAGTGGAATATCTATTCTGGATCAGGGGTCCACCATACAACAGAACTTTAAAAACCAGTGTGAAAATATCAAACAGACCTAGCAGCAAATAGACCGAAAAAAAAGAACTGAAGATAAGCGTTCACTTGCGTACTCAGTGTTTCTCCTTACGTGTTTTATTGTGTAACCAATAACGGAAAGACCAACAGGGTATCATACTTTTCATGTTAAATGTATGTTAAATGTTTCATTTTAGCCAATTGCAAGTAGCCTTATTCGAAATCTCATACGTTTAAACTAAATAGTGACGTAAGAAGACAATTGTTTAAAAATACTCTTAATTATTTAGTGAAACAAAACAGAACAAGTGTCCAATACTTCATCATAATTATGATAGTCATCATCATCTTCATAATCATCATTTTTAATAGATGATAAATTAACTAGGAAAGACTTTTTCCTCTACTACCGTTTAAGGGCTAATTTGTATCAGGAACTCAACATTTGTATCACTGGTTATTTAAAGATGAAACCTGGTCTTAAATATATTTAGCCTTTATTTATGGATTGAAATATATTTGCGTTAAATGATCAATTCATATTTCAAATCATAACGTTTCTGCACCACCTTTTCGTAAATACTTGTCCCAACATTTGTAAAGGTGTAAGGACTTGTGTTTCGTATTTATAGTATTTGTTGTGCTGGAAAAAGAAAAATGTTTCAAAAGTTTTACAAATGTAAGTGGTCTCAACATTTCAATGCTGCAGTTTTCGTAGTTGAACGGATATCTGCAGAAGACCAAAGGGCAGGAAGGAGACCAACTGAGGTGCAGAATCATAGAAATGTTGTTGGAAATGGAAGAAACCAGGGCAGAGATGACGTTGAAAAGAACTTACCCTAGAGCTATAGAGGCAGCAAGTACAACACTAGGGGTGAAAAAAACTGGAAAATACCTAGAAAAGGAGTCTTGGTGGTGGGACAGTGGAGTGCAGGAGGCAGTGCGAAATAAGAAAGAGGTATTCAAAGTCTGAAAACAGTCAGGTTCTGAGGAAGATAGAGATGAATATAGGAGGTTGAATAATATCTTATAGAAAGAATGTGTAATAGCCAAGGAAAAGAGTTGTGAGGAATTGTACAAAAACTTGAAGGAGAATGGGCCCAAGAGGATTTATAGATTGGCTAGAGCGAGACAAAGGAGAGCGAAGGACATTGATAGGATCAACTTTGTACGTGATGAGAATGGAAATATATTGAGAGATGATGATCGCATAAAGGATCGTTTAAAGTAGTATTTCAACAAGCTGCTAAACACAAAGAATAACATGCCACCACTTCTTTAAACAGAGGCCACTCAAGGACCGATTGAGACCATAATATTAGGTGAGGTCCTTTGTCGGATAAAGAGGATGAAGATTAACAAGCCACGGGGACTTGATGAACTTCCGATTCAACTTTTGACTTCGATAAAAGACATTGAAACAATTGGATTACAGCATATTTCCAAGGCATGGTCAAACAAGGAATCCCATCTATATGGAGAAAAACCAACACTGTACCTCTATACAAGCAAAAGGGCGATCCTCTAGGGTGTGGTAATTACAGGGGCATCAAGCTGTTGTGTCATAGTCTCAAATTATTCGAGAGGGTAATTGAGGCACGTCTAAGAGACATAGTCAAGATCAGGGGAAACCAGTATGGCTTCCAGAAAGGGAAATCTACAACACAATCTTTGTTTTGCCTCAGGATGATACAGGAGAAGTACAGGGAGTTTGGCAGGAAGCTGCACATAATAAGAGATATGGCTTACACTGACATAATTAGAGATATGTGCGAGAACTGCACAACCCAGATCATCTCAGTAGCAGGGACAACACAGGAGATAAGCATAGACATTGGTCTACATCAAAGGTCAGCTTTGACTGCATTGTTATTATCGATGTGCTTGCAAGATTGTAGTGACACAACTCCTTGTTCCATGCTGTTTTCGGATGACGAAGTCTTATCCAATGAGCGGGATGAGGATCTGGAGATGAAACTGGAAGAATGGAGAAGATTAGAGGAGGTTGGGCTCAAGGTCAGCAGACCGAAAACAGAATATCTACCACCATCAGGAAAGAATGTCGACATCCGGTTGAAACGATATGGATCTGAAGAAAAAGCAGATTTATCTCAATGTAAATCCTTCGAGTACCAGAGAACAACCATCCACCAGGAACGCGGATGTCAGACTGCAGTTGAGCTAAGGATAGGCAAGGCTTGGAATAAATGGAGAGAACTGAGGGGAGTGCTATGTGATAAAAAGGTCCCCAAGAAGTTGGTGTTAGTTAACAAGACGAGCAATCGCCTGGTGCTGTGGTATGGCAATGAGACCTGGTTGATTACCGACAGTCTGGCCAATAAAATCAGTGTGTGCGTGAAATATGAATGCTGAGATACTGCTTAGGAGTCAGTCTTGAAAAACACAGAAGAAATGAGGACATCAGGAAGGAGGCAGGAGTAACACCTATAGCAGATCTAATGAGAAAGAGATTAGAACGGTATGGACATATCTGCAGGAGACAAGGATGAGGATATCAGGCAGGTCTATGAAATGCAAGTGACAGGAAGGAGGAGTCGTGGGCGCCCAAAACATAGATGGAAAGACACTATCAAGAAGGATCTGAAAATTTGGAGTTTGCGGACACATGAGATCCAGGACAGATCTACATGGCGTGCAGCATTCCAGTTCAAGATTGATCGGAAACAACCCAGTTCCCCAACAGGAAACAGCGGAGAAAGGTGAGAAATACCAGACCTACAAGAATGCTGCATCTGCTTTGACAGGAATAAATTCGTAAGTAAGCAGGTGCGGATCCAGGGAACTGGAAACGTTTTAAGTCATCCTTAAATTTTCAAATCATTCAATAAAATTTTATCTTTTAGTTGTGTTTAAGTTTTCAATATTTTACAAAAGAATGGAGGCTAGGCTTAGATATCTTGGTGTTGGCGTGGCTTTGGTGAGTCCCACGGATGACTATCACTATATTGTTCGAAACAGTTTGTCACAGCCACTTCCAGATATTAAGCTAGATCAACTCCTGGGGAAATACTTTGATCAGAAAAATAGCAAATATTTTTAGGTTACTGGATCTCTGCTTACCTAAATGACATACGCCTGTACCTAAAAAGCGTTTATAAGAACACAATAACCATGGAACAAACAATAAAGTTTCAGTACGACATGAAAATTTTTTGTGTGTGTACGCATCAGTCCACTTTCTCAAACAACATCTAAGTGAAGCGCTCTTTGAGAAAGTGTACTGATACGTCCGAAAATTTAAGAAGTAGATATGTGCAACTCTCTTAAGCTAGCTTTGGTGGTTGTTCTTTACTTACTGTGCTCTCGAATATGAACATATATATATATATATATATATATATATATATATATATGTTCATAGTGTGTGTGTGTGTGTGTGTTTGTGTGCGGCGAAACAAGGATCAAAATTAAATAACCTTGACCTCAGTTGTAACAATGGGAAGGAAAGCTTCTTTTAAATATCTAAACTCCCTGTAAAAAATTTGACAGCTCACAAAAATATCCGTTGCTCCTTTGAATCGTTTAAGTTTCGGCAATGAAGGTCTTAAGCTAATAAATTATGTGTGCTAATGTTAACGCTTTTTACCGATTCGGCAGGGCCTGGATCTGGCAGTCTTCAATAAGATTACCATTTACGAAGTGATTTTTGGTGCTGTCATTCATATTATGAAAAAACACTGCTTTCCAGGACCATCAACTCCGCTCGTCTTCGTAATTCATGTGCAGGTGGATTTCTCGCGGGCAAAATAATGTGAAATATTGGTCAACAATATCATTACACGTTAAAATTTGCCCTAAAGTAAACATCTACAACCCACTCACATACAAAAATCGTTGAGGACGACAAAATAAGAAAGGTTTTATTTCCAGAACTTAAGAAACACAATAAAGACAAGATCAAATTAAATTTTTAAGCCTCATATTTTTTGAACGCACAAAAGTACAATACTTGTAGCATTTTGACCTAAAATCTTACAAATTCCTATTACAATGTACTTTCATACTGCACATATACCGTATTACTTCGAATAAACGCCCCCCTCGAATAAACGCCCCCCTTTTTTCGAAAATTATTTAATAAACGCCCCTCTCTTTTAAACGCCCCCCTCGAATAAACGCACCACCCCCAGAGGGGGCGTTAATTCGAAACATGACTATTTTGACATATTGGGATACAAGAACACAACGGAACAACATTTATATTTGCTTATTTTGCGTTTTCGTTTTTTTTCTTCTCAGTTTTTATTTTTTTATATACTGGAAATTTTCTATACAATCCTTTTTTCTTAAATTTCAATTCCAGTGTAGAAAACTTCTCTCTGCGTTTCAAAAGTTCCTTCTCTAAAATTTCAGCGCATTTTTTATTGTACGTCTCAAAACTCAACTTTGTTGGGACGACCAGGCCAACCTCTCGACGTCTTTTACCAGTGATTTCAGCATTGATTTCGTTGTCAGCATTCTGACCAAGAAAATGATAACAAAGACTTGAAATTTCAGCAGGTAAATGTCCGACTAAGAGTTTTTCCTTGTCTACGTCCTTGTACACTCCAATGGAATACTTGTCGTATTGAATGGCTTCCTCTCGTGTTTCTGGAGCAGTAGTTAGGTGTTCTCCAACAGTTGATGTCCAAATAGACATGTAGACATGGTGGCCGCGAATGACAGTGGAAACTTCAGTTTTGTGACAGACTTTGAAAGGGAGGTAACCAGAAACTCTAGCCATACTTGCTAATGAAAGTCAAATAATTTTGTTCTAGCACTTCTCTCTCTCTTTTCTTTACAACCTTCAAGAAGGAAAGGCAGAAAGTAACTTTGCTTAAAATTTCATCTTTATTGAATAGAGAGCTAACTATTCAATTTAGAACACTTGAAAATATTTCCGTTCAACTCGTAAATAATTGAACAATGATAATTGTTTTAGCAACTTTGTTTCTAACACCAAAGATGGAGTACCGAAACTATTATCTGGCACGCGCCATGGAAAAAGCAAATGTGATGAAATAAGTTTAAATTGTGAAATAAAGTGAGAAAGCGCAAAGGTGAAGAGCGAGAAATATTTATTTTTTTCTCGCCTCGATAATTTTACTACATTTGTGATTAGTGAGAAGAGGAATAACTAACAAGAGAAATGGATGAAAGGCAACTTATCTCACATAAAGATGAAAAAAGAAGATCTTTCACGATGCAGTTTAAGCAGCAAGTCATTGCTTATGCAAGAGCTCATTCAAAACGTTCTGCTGCCAAAAAGTTCAATATAGAACCGAAACGTGTGAGAGAGTGGATAAGTCACGAAGCAGCAATCAAGACAACAAAGCAGTCGAAACAAAAATTGGAAGGAGGTGGTAGAAAGTGTATGGATGAACAGTTGGAAGAAGACGTCATTTTGTGGATTTACGATCAAAGAAGCCGAATGTTACATGTCAGCCGCAAGATGATCATGTTCAAAGCTAAAAAACTTTTTGATAAAAAAACTGATGATCCAGCTGTTCGGGACTCATTCGTTGCCAGTCGTGGATGGTGTGAAAAGTTTATGAGACGACATGGTCTCTCCTTGAGAAGAAAAACCACAACAGCCCAGAAAGATCCTTCGTTTTTAATCGATAGGTTGGTTGCGTATGTTATTCGCACTCGTAGATTACAAAAGCAACATTCATTTGCTGATTGCAATATTTTCGCAATGGATGAAACTCCAGTTTGGAACGACATGGTATCGAATACGACAGTCGAAAAGACAGGCTCTAAAGACGTGCCTATGAAAACAACTGGACACGAAAAGGTTCGTGTGTCTGTTTGTTTAACAGCCAGAGCAGATGGAACAAAATGTAGGCCGTTTATTGTGTTCGCAGGTGCAAAGAGAGAATCGAAATCCCTGCACGAAGAGTTTAAGCAAAAGTGTTCTGTTGCTAGTAGTGCAAACGGCTGGATGAACGAGGATCTTACACTTCGATGGTGTGACGAAATTCTCGGGCAATTTTCTTTCCAGAAAAGGCTTTTAGCATGGGATTCATTTGAAGCCCATTTGACGGATCCTGTTAAAAAGAAGTTGAAAAAAGCTAAATTTGAATCTGTCATTATTCCCGGAGGCTGCACTAAGTACATCCAGGCTCCAGACGTTGTATGGAACAAACCATTTAAAGGTAAAATACAGGAGTATTATGATGAGTGGCTTGCAAATGGAAAGCACGAGTATACAGATGCAGGCAACATGAAACCTGTGCCACGTCGTCTTGTTGTTGAATGGGTAATTCAAGCATGGAATGGACTGCCTTCTGAGATGGTTGCCTCCTCTATGAAATCTTGTGCTTTAGGACTACCTGTTGACGGGTCCAAAGATGAGGAAATTTCGTGTTTCAAGAAAGGAAAGAAATGCGAAGCAGGAGCAAGCCTTCTCAAAGATCAAACTGAATTATTGAAAAGTGGGGAGCTGGACGAAAATCCTTTTGTCATATCTGATGAGGATGTAGTTGAAGCAGCTCCCCAATTTACTTTAATTGAAGAGGATGAGGTCGATATCGATGTAAATAGTGTGGAAAATGAGATTTTAGTTGTCGATTAAAAAGAAAAATATACAAAGTCAACGAAATAAATTTCTGTGGTCCTTTCAATTCTTGTCGATTTTTGAAATTATTTAATAAACGCCCCCCTCTTTTAAACGCCCCCCTCGAATAAACGCCCCCCCAAAATCCAAAAAATTTAATAAACGCCCCGGGCGTTTATTCGAAGTAATACGGTACCTCTTTTGTTAAATATTGGTATTATTTCTCTATTGCTAGTCCCCAAAACCTGTCTCAAACAATATGTACAGCCTCAACAGTACAGCAATATTTGCAGAAAAACAATTTGGGATTCGGCAAGATATCCAAAACTGCGCCCTTTAAAAGCACCTTGATACATGTAATGTTAGTGCATGTTATCAAACTGAAGTTTGTTCTACAGCCCAATCGACTCGGTGTTCGATTATTCGTCTTATTAAAAGACAAGCTGGAACCATTTACTTTTTCTTAATTCCTATTTGCTTGTATCTTTTCTGTGGTTTTCGTTCAAGTGCTCGGCTACACTTTTCCCAGTAAAGTGATTCAATAAAAAGGTATACCCTTTATGCATCGTGCTGCAAGTATAGGTAAAATAGAACTTTTTCCGTGGTAAAGATAAACAGACTTTTTCCGTTGGAACGTTTTGCAATGGGTATTTTATCACTCAGATATAATCATAATACAGGTTATCCACATTGTCGGTTGTGTTTATCACCATCAAAAAAGACCAAGCACTATAAAGTACTAAAAATATGAACGCAATCAAAATAATAGAAATAAAATGAACTTTTGGTCCCGGTAAACTGACTGCTGAAGATTCTGCAACAGGAACAAGACAATGCAAAAAGGTCTTTCCGCGGAAAAGTAGGCCTTAATACTGCAGCATCTTCTATGCTAAACATTGTGAAAAGCCAAACCAGACCTTCCTTGAACCTTACAAGTCCTGTTTTAAAGGAGTTACTTTACTACTTAATTCGAAGTATATTTACATTGCTGGGATGGATTGAACCTTGACCTTCTACTACGGCTAACCATCGGATTAAAGCTAAGAATAACGTTCTCTAAACCGGGTTTCTGTCATACAGAGTTGTAGAAATGCATGGTACGACATCCTGATACATACGGTTAAGTTCGTAAAAATTGAACGGCACGTTCACAATGATCCACTGCAACAATTGACGTTATTGGGTGCGAGTGTGAGGCAACCAAAATCGTATTTGGTAAATTGATGACTACAATCCCGTGTAAATTTCTTGATGATGTCGCATACAAACTACGAGAAACAAACAAAGGTGTTAGTATGCTACCTTACCTAAATTTATTTCGTCAAATTTAACCACCCATAATAAAATACCTATATAATAAAGTCAGATGACGCTCAATTGAAAATGAAATAATAAGGAGAACTGCACAAAATGTACTACGAAAGATATTGGAAAAAATAAATATGCTGTTTGGATCTGTACCAATATGGGCAGAAAGTTTCTCAACTCATTCCTATTATTTCAAAGGTACATGAAAAAACCCTGAAAAGAAACGATAATCAGACTTTTACATTTGTTAATTAAATGAAAAAATACCGAATTCGTCGTTTGTAGATGGACGACAGGAGAGGGAGATATCCAAATTTATGAAGGGAAACGAAAACAAAACATCAAAGAGGAACTTAACAACAGACATAGGGTTCCATTTAACATTGGCACAGAAGCAAATTAAACACAATTATGATGATAAAGTCTTAAAGGTACAGTAATCACTGAAAAGTTAGAAGCTGATTTTCCGAGACACTTTAGCCGCTACTTTGGCGTTACTACCAGTGAACAATGATGAGCTCCAAACAAAGATGTCGAAGCAGTAAACAACTATGGCTCAGACTTGGATTGAACATCGATATCTGAAGTATTCTCTGTAGTACAGAAAAGGCGTGTAAAGGAGACTCGGGCAGCAAGAATTACCAATTCCAGGCGTATGGGGCTAAAAATATGAGCTTACAAACTCTTCTCAAATCATTTCTGAAAAAAACTGCATTATTATAAACAATAAATACCAATTCCTTGAATTTTTGTATGTGACATTTTAAAGACCGGTGTCAAAAACCATAAAAAATTAACATTTTTAAATGGTATAAACTACTAGAGCACAAAAGATATGACCAACAGGTTTATGTTAAAGTTCTCTCTGTACAAAAAACTGTCGAACAAACGAACTGTCGAACAAACGAACTGTCGAACAAACGAACTGTCGTACAAAACAGCAAAATTTCGGCTAAAATATATGAAAATGTTGAGTTTACACTGGAGATCGTCAGTAAAGAAAGTATCATCAAACAACAGAGACCCATATTAATACTTAATCAAGAAAACTGGCGACGGCACTCTACAACTTTTTGTGTCCAACAGCTGAAAGGATTTGTTCATTTGTGCTTATTTCAAAAAAAACTTTAAAAGTTTGATGTTCACAAGAACTCGGGGTGATTCCAACCCTTAACTGCGCTTCATTCTGCAATGAACAATTGTGTTGGACAGGATGAAATCTTTTCACGCTGCAACAAGCTATGTTGTATTTCATCATGCTTCAAGGTTATCAAAATTAATATTCATTATGTCTGGTCTTATAATTGCCTGGTATCAAAATGTTTTCAGGGGAAATGAGAGCCACGTGGTAGTTGGATAATATGACTTGGCAATGCTTAGTTGTCTGAGAAGAAATGGTCTAATGACAAGACTGTATAAATGTGTGGGTCTCCAATCAGACGGTGTAGGAAACAAACAATGTGCCCAAAAGTCAGTACCTGTGATATCCTTTTCTATGAACAACATATCTGACTGTTTTCTTGATTCCATCCTTTCCAAGCAGTACAAGCTTAAACCCGTTTTGGTACACAGCATGTCCTAAATGAGCAGAAAAGAAGTAAAAACGGGGTATTCTACCACTTAAACATATTGGACACGGAATAAATGAAAAGTAGCAACTTCAAAAGTTTAATGCAGTGATATCCAACCCTTTCAAGGTCGCAAACCCTTTCCAAAATTTAATAACCATCATCCAGTGAACATCAATTGCCTGCGGTGCATTTTTTTTAAACTCTGCTTGATACCCTCACCTATAGCCTATTGCGAGTGCACTGTCAATGCAAACACTTCATGCTTTTTTCAATTTCCGCTCTGTAGATTCAAAGAAAGCATTACTTTCATAAATTTATTTTTTCCCCACTTTTTGTAGATTTTTTAAAGTCCGTGCAAAATAAAAATTCGTCTTTCACATTTTCTTTAATAAGGCACCTGATAAATACATCGATCCTCTCATCCAGTTGGGGGACGAACAATAATAGATTTCTAATTTCACAAAAAACATGACATTAGGAGAATCCTCTCTTTGACAACACTATTGGGCAGTGACATTTTGTCAATCCCACTAGGCATACGTTCTCCAAAAACACATTTACCAGCTTTTCTATACAAGGTTTGTCAAGAAGTTCAACAACCGCGTGCCCTCTTTTGTTTTGCAATCTCCAGTGCTATTTTAAGAGACGCTTTCATATGACAATATTTGTTCTTAAAACCGATTCCTGTTACTGCCATACCTTACTTTCTTTCA
Organism: Morbakka virulenta; assembly: GCA_003991215.1. NCBI lineage: Eukaryota > Metazoa > Cnidaria > Cubozoa > Carybdeida > Carukiidae > Morbakka > Morbakka virulenta. Next base: position 2,023,383 of record RDPX01000002.1, on the reverse strand, counting down.
CTTCTACTCTAGATGAGCAAAGAAGTCAATATCTTTGTTTTTATGACCGGCTGATTTTATTCGAACTGGTTGTTTGATTAAAACATTGTAACGAATTGCACATTGTGGTTTAAAAATTTCCTTGTCAATAACGCTTCTAAATCTGTATCTAGGATAGGTTTCCAAATATATTTTTTCTTCCTCTTAAAGGAAACTTTAAAATAAAATAAGGTTAAATTATAGGTTTGTCACATACTTTTCATTAAACCTATAAGCATCCACACGTTGACAAAAATAATAAGACAACGAAATAAAGTTTGATGTCGCATCGCAGTCATAGACAACAGGACACCACCTGTGATCAAAGGCTTCTGTGCATGCCAGTGTAATGTTGGCATCAATATTTTCATTGTCCCTTGTGGAACCATAAACATGATAAAATTACACACTGTATTTACAAAGGCCATTTATTAAACCAACACCAACCAGTTTAAAACATCACACAGATAATTATACTGATGATAGCCAAATATTGTAATTCAAAGAACAAACAAAAATAAAGAGAAAATAAAGAGAAAATAAGAAATACAATCTGTTGACTAACAAAACTTTCTTAATACTAAAAATTTATTGTTTCAGATCCAAAATCGACTAAAAGCTTACACTGCATGATTGGATGAATATTGAATACATGCAGTCATACTCAATGTACTTTAACTGCATTATAAAAATTTACAGCAACATTTTTGGAAAATTCGAATCTGACTAAATCGTCATCCTTAAATGGTATATTCCGCACACACTAATCGCTTTATGAGCACCAATGTTCCTGTTAAATTCCTTCAAATAATAAAAAAGAATGGAGTTAAAAAAACAAGTGTTGGACGAGAATTTATCTTTCAATAAATAGTGGATAAAGAGAATACACAGGTGCTCGTCAACAACTTGTATACAATGCACAGTTGGTGTGCTACTATCTTGTGTTGCGAACCTAGACACCTGTCGTGGCCAGTCTGACATGCCAGTTAATAAATATGGCTACATAGATAGATAGACAGATAGATAGACAGATAGATGGATAGATAGATGGATAGATGGAAAGATAGATAGATAGATAGATAGATAGATAGATAGATGGAAAGATAGATAGATAGACAGATAGATAGATAGATAGATAGATAGATAGATAGATAGATAGATAGATAGATAGATAGATAGATAGATAGATAGATAGATAGATAGATAGATAGATAGTTGGATGTATAAACCGATATCGATATATATGTTATGAAGCATTTACACGGAAAAAACATAGCTTCATGGTTTCTTCAGAAATATAGCAGAAATAAATGTAGAAAAAATTGCCCAATTAAAAGATGTCGATTTTGTGAAAGAAGACGACGACCTTAACCACCCTTTAATAGGCAGTAATAAAGATATTTAGAGATGTACCAAATGTGAAAGTATCTCTGATTTCTGTGACACCAAACATAAAATACTTATGTTATGGTCAAGACGGTAGGAAACTGCAAGTTTGAAAAAGACGTGAGCTCATAAAATACTCTAAACATATTTTAAGTCAACTTCTTTTAAGTCAACTTCTTTTCATACCTTTAAACGGGTACAAACCCACAAATCTCCAAAATCACAACAAATTCAAATAAAAGTTGTGACTTTCGCTTAAAAACATGTCCGGACCGGCTGTCCATCAAATTGGTTGACTCACTTCATTTAGTCAATTGAGCAAATTAATCCAAATTTACTGAATACAACTTCAAATAAACAATATAAATAGGAAATACATCACATACATGGCCGGGATGTCACTTCAGGGAGCAAAGGGGTGATTGCTTCCACTTTTTTTTCGAATTAAATTTTCAAAAACGTTTTTGGAGACAAGTGGCCTTGATTTACTAAACTGTTTATGTTCCACTTTCACTTGTTTCTCTCTCC